>JABUQX010019629.1:0-34084 GCA_015478945.1 Trachelipus rathkii | reverse complement strand
ATGAGGTTGTAGTGATGTGTGTGGTTTGATGGGTACAAGAAGGAATAGGTATTTTGGGGCATGAGGTTATTAGAAGGAGGAGGTAATGGGTAGAGTGGAGAAAGTTGAGAATGGTAATCTGCAGGTATAGATGGAAACTTACTGGTGAATGATCAAGACGGAGCGCAGATGGGTGATGATGGATTTGGAAGTTGTGTAATAAAGCGTTCTTGGGAGGGTATAGTTTCCAAGGATTGGAGGAGAGCGTTAATAGTTACCCTTGTTTAAGGGTAAGGGAGAAAGGGGAAACTGTAGAAATTATAGGAATTAGTTTATTGAGGGGTGTAGGGAAGGTATATGCTGGCATTTTGGTCGAAAGAGTGCGTCCGAGTGACTGAAGGGACTGGATTGCGGAAGAAAAGGTGCGATTTATAGTGGCTAGAGGCAGTATGGATCAAATCTTTACATTAAACAAATGAGTGAGAAATGAGGGAGAAAAGAATAAATTTATATTTAGGTTTTTATGGATTGGCACAAGCGTATGAAAGAGTTAATAGGGAAGTTTTATGGCAGTTATTAGTGATATATGGTGTTGGGTGGTAGGCTTCTGAATGGATCCAAAAGTAGTGTGATGACGATAGTGAAAGCGTGGTAAGAATAAAAATAAAAAGGTGTCAATGTTGATTGGTTTAGGATTAAGAGCGGATGAGACAATGTTGTGTTATGTCTCCTTGGTTAATCAATTGTATATGAGATGGAGTTATGAAAGAATTCGAGGTGGGTGGGTGCAGAAATGATGTTAAGCAATGATGGAGAATGAGATTGAGTGGAGTGCCCTCACACATACGGCATATACATACACTCTGATATACATTCTATTGCTATCATCATTAATATTATTATTAAATATTGCTAAACCTCTATATTTCACTATTAATCACCAGTAATTACATTTTAAATTTAATATACTTAGTAGCTATGCTTGGCCACCTTTGTTTTAATATGTAATATTGTTATCCTACAAAATATTTCACTATATATTAATATTATTTACCACTATTCCACTATATTAAAAAATTTATTTTTAACATTACTCTTATTATTAATATCATTATCCTTACAATACTTTTTTTTAACAAATTAGTATGATTTATTATATATTTCACTTTATATATTAAAATTATCACCAGCATTCGCCATATTAAAAATTATCATTAACATTATTATTATTATTATTATCATTATCACCACAATCACTGTTATTACTATTAGTTTGTTAAACGATATTATCACCAACATTCGCGGAAAGATAAATGTATAGAGGGTCATCCAACCCCTTGTACCAGTGGTAAGAGAATTGGAAATTTTACTTCATATACTCACATAGACTTGGGGAACTAGTACCACCTTCTCGATTTAGTACTTTTAAATTTCTTCTGTAAATTTTTTTTTTGTATTAATAATTTTATATTTAATTATGCCAAAAAATTATTCAAAAATTTTGCTGCTCCTATAGCCCAGATTACAAATGAAAAATTAAATGTTTTTAAATTTTACATTTTTTAAAATCCAAATCATAAATTTGTCTTTTTCCTTGAAATTTCTAGCCACCATAAATGAATCAAATGCTTTTTTTCTTTCTCGCTTCTCTTAAAAGATTCCAATCAAAATAAATTTTTTTCTTTGTTCAGTGTAGGCAAGTTTAACCAGATTTTCTGACTTCATTTTCTTCTAATAACTAGTCGCCTTCTGACGCTACACTTCTGCTTCCATCTCTTCTCTCTTCCTTCTCTCTGTATTTCCGCCTGCCACCCTCTGGTTTATAACTACTTCAGTAAGTTTTTATCGAAATACATATATATATATAAGATAGTTTATATGATATTATAATAATAGATATAAGAGAATTGGAGATAAATATAGAGATTTTGGCATATAGGTATGTTAAAAGGAGGGCGTTTAAAGAATAATATATTAGATAATATGTATATATATAGTAGTAATATGTATATATATTATATGGATTTATTTATATATGTAATTATGTATATATTTGAGTCAGTTGTACAGGACCCAGCGACGGCTCACAAACGGCCAGCTCACTGGTTGAAGAAAAAAATCAACACCATGGCGGTCATGGAGATACATATTCAACACGTCCAAAAACATTTGAATAGAGAAATGGATGATTCAGTCAATTAAAAAGATAAATACCCACAACCATATATATATATCTATATTCAATCAGTATGCAGTCGCATCTTTAATGTCATAAATGTTTATTTTTGAAAAGATGTATGTAAGTATTATACTAATATGTCTAGAAGTCAAAGTATACTTATATAGATATAGATATTATATATAATATAATTATACAATTAAACTTAATAAAGAGCTCAGCTTTAGTTGTATTACACTATAATAAATGTAACTTTTCTTGTTCATGTGCATCTCAAAAAGACGGAACTGAAATGACTAAAGGCAAACGCGAGAAACAAATTTTTACCTAGTCACAACCCATACCCATCATTAAATATTGATATGCATGATGTATAAGTAGTATATTAAAGGTATAAAGATAGTGAGGATATATATATATATATAAATATGATAGACAGGATATATAGAATATGATATATGGATAATGGTATAGATATTAGAGGAGAGATAGCAATATAAAGAGATCGTTGAGGGTAGGAAATTTATTATAAGAGTGAGTGAAGAATATCAATGGCACATGGCCTAATTTGTAACAGAGAGAAGAGGGGGGTTGTGAGCAGGGAAGTGCAAGAGGCCCTAACTTAGAGAACAAAGCGCGCAATTCCCGAAAGAGGCGATCTGGAAATTGCTGGAAGCATCAAGGAATGCCAAGGTGAGTGCCCCCAAGCGAACAATCAAGAAGAGGAGGGCCAACCAAGAGGAGAGGCAATGGGTGAATGCAAGTTGAGATAAGACGGAGTCAGCACGTGTACTCACGAAAAGGCCAGCCGAGAGGATGAATGGAGATGTGTGGTAGTCTGCGTCGAGCCCATGTCCGTCAGATATTATGTCTAGAATCTAGTGGAAGGCAAGATGTGTTTTAAGACGATTGGGAATATTGGGAGAGAAGATTATAGCAGCCAATTGGCCCAATGAAACGAATACATGTGTGAGAGACAAAGTCAGACAGCAGAGTAAGAGGCTCAAAAAAGGCGGTAGGCCATGGATATGGCATACATAGAACCACAAGTAGGCCTAATAGAAAGGAGGGGCTTCAGATAATGTGCGGGTGTGGTGTATACAGAAAAAGGAAATGAACTCGGCCCAGAGAACAGTGACAATCGAACGATGAAGAATGAACCAGAGATCGATGGCATGGGCAGATAGAAGACACGGGATGCGGCAGCAAGCAGGGCACGATAGCCGCCCGCTAATGTATTACGGGTCTTAATGAGAAAAGAGATAAAGATATAGGTATGAAGAATATGTAAGAAATAAGAAAGAGAGATAGAAGAATGATAAGAGGAGGAGAAGATAGAGAGTAGAATAATAACGTATATGAGTAAGGAAGTGATAAAAGTTGAGAAAGCAGAGACATGAGGGGAGGGCGTGGAGGGGATGGGTCGTAACCCAATATTAGAGATAGAGTGAGAGGCGGGGGAGAAAAGAGAGGGGAAACAAGAGAGGGAAGAAAAGAGTATGGAGAAGTATGAGGAAAGGGGAAAAAAGGTAAACGAGGGAAAAATGAAAGGAAAAAAACAACGACGAGTTAGTAAAGAAAGTTAGAACAAGAGTATAATGAAAGATGTTAGTCAAGTAGTGTGGGGGTAAAATGTTGCCGCGCTTCAACTTTGTCTGGTGGTACCAGAGAAGTGAAAAAGAGTGGATAGGTCGGAAGCTTGGTTAGTCGGGATGGGCGGATAGTGGAGAGTGTGATCTGAGGAGCGATCCGAGATCTCCAGATAACTGGATAGACGACGAGAAGAAAGGAAAAGCACGCTAGGAATGCTCCAGACCTCTGGACGGGTAATCGCAAAAAACAACAAAGTTAATGCAATACTGAAGCGGGCACGGAGAGAGGACTGAGATAAGCGTTTCTCGGCACGACCAGAGTTGACAGAGTGCTTACAAATGGAAAAGGTGATGGACAAATAAAAAGAAGTGAGGAGAACGCTGAGCACATCGCGGGGCTTTGCGTATGGCGGGCGGCCATGGCGCTTGTGGCGCCCGCCCCGCGCGCGCGCGTGCGCCCCAGGCGCGTGCATCGCGCACCTGTAACCATGTGCACCCGTTCTGTACCATAGTGAAGGCCCGTTCGCAGCGTAGGCGTCGCATTGGAAGTTCTTTAAAGGTGGGTTTCTGTTTTGATTTAACGTATTTTTTCTTTGCCTAACTAATTTACCTATTCGATTTCATAAGCTGTTATCCTACGACGAGCGAGATCGATCGAACTAGGGGAGCGAGCAGCAAGACGACGAGGCACTAGGGACAGACAGAAGACCAAGGCGGAGGATGGGAAGAGCAGGAAGGTGGCAGGGAGGAAGAAGTAACAGGGTAGAAAGGACCGGGATAAGGAAACGAGGAGGGAAAAAGGGACAGGGCACCGTGAGGCAGCGCAAGAACACAGAAAAAACAGGCACAAAATTCTAATTTAAAAGAGGTCCGCAGAAACAAATTTAGTTTAAAAGAGTCCATGAGATGAAAGGAAGGAAGACAGAACGGAAAGAAATGAGAAGTAGAGGAAGAGAGATAGAGAGAAAAAAACTAGAGAAGGAGTAGATAAGATGTGAGAAGATGTATACGGGCCGTACCCAATGGTAGCGTTCAACAAGCAGGATAAGAGATGATACAGAGTAGAGAAGAAGTGAAAGGACAGATAGAAAGAGGAGGAGGGCATAACAGCGCGAGCAGAGCCGCGCAAGGGAGAGAGCAGAAAATGATAGAGGATAGCGGAAAATGAGTATAGAGAGAACATAGAGAGAGTAGAGAAAAAGACGAGAGAGATAGAGGACGGCGGCAAAAGGGGCGGGAAAGGGTGGAAGGGGGCATGGGGAGAGGGGTGCATGGCAGGGAAGTAAGCAACGGTGACCCGTCGGATGGAGGAAACAGTTGGCAGCCGCAAAGGGCGACAGACGAAAGGGCACGGAGACAGGGCAGAAACCACGGAGAAAGCCACAAACGAGGACTAACCAAGAGTGGGCAAAGCGAAAACACAGAAACTTGTAAAAAAAAAGGAACCGAGTAAGGGAGGAGGACGGACAGGAGAGTGGGGCCGGGGGGCGGGATATAACCGGAAAACGGCGCGGCAAAAAGACGAGGGCAAGGACCCCAAGCCAGAGAGAGACAGAACTAGAAGAGAAGGGGGGCGGTAAGGTCTGGGGCGTTCTTTTATTGCAGAGCAATTTGTCGATACTCTCCTAGAGCTGCTTTATCGTATTACCGATTGCCTTGTATAGACGCACCTTACTTTCCCAAAGTTACTTTGATGGGGGGAGAGGAAAAAAGGAATGAAGTAAGTGTAAAGAAAAGAAAGAATAGGAAAAAATTATACTATATATAGTATATATATAGCCTATAATAGTATATATTAATGAGAAGATTATATAATATATAATATATATAATAGAATATATAATAGAATAAATAGTAGATATATATATAATAATAGAATGTGCGTAGCTATGCTATAGCTATCTGTATATAGAGTTATAACCCTATAGTAAATAATACGTATATATTATAATATATATATATTATTAATATATATAATAATAGCAATATATATAAGTATAAATATGTATATATATTAGTAATATATATATATATAATATATATAATAATATTAATATATATATATATAAAATATATTATAGATTTAGAAATATAGTAATATATAAATATACTCTATGCTTATAATATATTGATTGCTGAGAAGGCAGGTAAGTCTTAGAGTATTGCAGGGAGTACAAATTCTGACCCCACAGTGTGGTTTAATATTTTGATGGGCTCGATCATATTTTAAGATTATTGAGAGTCAGGTGCTCTCCTCCCGCTGTACATTTAGAATAAAGAATAGATATTTTATTTTATATCTGCACCTGTACTTTATGCTATATATACTCAAAAAGTATGTCTGTTCACTACGTTCCCTGGCCTTCTTGCACCACCAATATAGATATATAATGAGGTTATAGATAAGTATAATAATATTATAGATATATATATAAATATATAGATATTTATAGATATAGATATATAAAAAGATATAATTAATATAATCATAATATATTAGTATGTAGTATATATATATTAATATATACTATATTATAGTAAGATATATAAATTTAAAAAATTAGATAATCATACTATATAGTACCGTGGTTCCAAGGTGGTTAATGTTTACAATTTACATAGTGATATTTACATGTATTTTACATTCTACATTTACATTATATATAGTATATAATATATATAATAAAAGTATATATATAGGTTATATATATATATAGAAATATTATTATAATATGATGATATATATAGATATAATATATATATAGATATGTAATATATATTAATAGATATATAAGGCAAATAATAATAAAGAATAAGATAATATAATATATTTAGATAGTAATTAAATTTCATTATACTATATATTTATTATTTAGTAATAAAGATATAATAGTAAATATATAAATAGATAATTATATATATATATATATAAATATCGATATAAATATATATAATATATATATATTATATAGTATATATATTAATATATAAAAGTAGTATATAGAAGATATAGAATATAATATACTATTATATATGGATATATATAGTAATAATATATATTATATAGTAATATATATATATATAATATATATATAATATAAGTATCGTATATATATATATATATATATTTATATATAGTATACTGGATATATATTATATATAGATTATATAGATATATAGATATATTTATATTATAGTATAATAGAGAGTCAGATATTATATAATAATAGATTGAGTAAGGTAGTATATATAGGAGGATATATATATAATAGATATATATAGTATTATATAATTAATATGATAATATATATATATATTATATTATATTAATAATATATAAATATAGTAGATATATAATAATATATATATATATATATATATAGGCTATATAGAAAATATATAATTATATAATTAGAGTATATATAGAATTAATAATATAGTGTATAAAATATTGATAAATAAGATAGTATTAATATATTGTTGATATTAGTAAAACTCCTGTAGTCGCTTGCGGTGATTTTTTCCTTGCCACCTCTGTTCTTGAAATTCTCTTCATCTTCTGTTTTCCGACTGAATTTAATCTCCCTCACTTTTAAAGCCTGCGTCTGTGTGCTCATCTGCGTAATTTGAGCTGGAGGGTGAACTTTTGAGCGTACTAACCCCCTCCTTGAATAGTATTTTTAGAAAGAATAATGGTAACAAATGTAAAAAAATATATATATAATATAGTATATAATATATATAATATATATATAATATAATATATATATAATATATATATTATATAGTATATTATAGTAGATAGTAAATATCATATTATGATATATAACAAAGAGTGGGCATTAACACCGTTTTAAAAGCGTTAATCGTTAATTAACTCGTAAAATTTTTTCGTTACTTTTAACGCTTTCGTTAATTTCGAAAAAAAAGTAACGGTACTAACGAGTTAAAATTTTTCCCTACATTCGTTAATCGTTACTTTATATGTACAGTATTATAAAATAATTTAATTTTCTTATCAGATTTATAAAACTTGATTAGATATCGATTTTGATAACAAACTGATTATTTTCCAAACATTCCTAAACGCTCCTCTCAATGGTTCAAAATGTGTTAATTCTTACACGGTTATAATGAAATCAATTTTTGACCTTTTTCTTTTGCTGTATCCTTCATTCGGTATTGTTAGTGAAGAATGAGTAGGTTTCAGTCATTCTTTTAATGAGTCAATTAACTTTTCTTTCGTCTTAGTTTACTTGAAAACTTGCTATCTTTTCGGACTATAAAAATATAAGGAACTAGGCTCATAGCGTTGTAAAATATAAAAAATATACATATTTGTATTAAAATTCTAAGTTGACATATCCTATTATTTTTACATACTACTACTCGGGTATCCGTAAAAGAATGTTCCCAGTTTCAATGACACTTCTATGTTAACAGCGTAAATATACAATATCAACAGGGCATATCAATACACATCAGAGAAAGGTTCATTAGAACAGAGTTGTTCCTAACATTCATGTTCTATATTGTGCCCGCTTCGTTATAGAAGGGATTACATTCAAGCGCAATTAATCCAATATCTCCAAAACATGGGTTAACAGATACGGAGTAAGGAGGAACGGGCATGAATTCAATTCTGCGTTTCAACTCTGCGTATAATTGGCGGCCCATAGAGAAAATCGCATGGCGATAAGTCACGAGGACCGGGGGCCAAATATATAGACTCTGTCGTCACTGACCATTATGGGACCAACCCAACAATACTGGAAGAGTAAGTCGTTCAAACCACGTCGCACTATGACTCCAATGTGGAGGGGCTCCATCTGCCATATTAAAGTTTACCGCTTCATCCTCTAATAATTGTGAAAAAGCCAATTATTTAAAACATATCGAGATAGAACGACCCCATGTTACGGTTGCTTCTTGCGAAAAAAGAAAGTCGTTAGACCTGGCGTCGGAATATTAGGCGCTAGAGAAAAGTTAACCTTTGGGATCACGTATCGTGTTCTACAGTTCGTATGCGGATTTTCAGTCCCAGAATACGAACATTATGGGCCATCACCTTACCCCTGAGATGAAAGTAGGACTCATCGACGTAAACACGTTATAACGACTAAGAAGTATTCGTCTCGACCACTAACACTGCACAGGCAAAGGATAAAAAACCGTAGAGGCTATCGGTTACGGGCTATTAAAGCATGTACAAACTGACAACCGGATATGCACGGGCATGTGTAAACGTTTCCTGTTAACACCTTCACACACCGTCGTTATTGGCACCTTCGTTCGTGGCTAGCTCTCGAACGGGTTTCCTTAGGACTATGAAGAAACGAAGGCACTGCTATACGGTCCAATCCTGTACAGTCACATTTAGGGCCAGTCCTGTTACTTTTGACCTTTACAAAGGAATCCATAGTTGTCAAATTGCCAATACCATCGGCGATGTTTTTTGCCACAGATGGAGGAATCACATTGAGAACGACGTAAAAACGATACGCACGTTGATCGCTAATTACGAATTCACAGCTTAGCAAATCTGTTAGAACACAGAAGGAGCTTATACGCTCAGACAATCGCAATTGTCAAGTATATGTTTGACGCACGCACGTAGAGGAAGACTACATCTGATAGTGTGCGCGGCATTGCGCGTATGTCCGACCTAATCAGGAATCGTTCTGGCGCATAGTGCATATCCGGAAACTAGTGAACTTACTACTTCACTTTTGATGTATGATATGATAGGGATATTGATAATAGATTATATGCTGTTATAACATAAAGCATTTGTAAAACTGGGATAATTTCTTTTACAGAGCACCCGGTAAATTGAAGTATTAGTTAAATAAGGTACTTACGAACTTATGGAAGTATTTTCGGTCGGAACAAGCGGCCAAAAGCATTACTTGCTAGTAGGTCAAAGACCTAATTAATTAGTGATCCTGATAAGCATATAAAAACTACTCATTAGTATATTACGGAACACAACCAGCAGCTCGCCAAGATTCAGGAACTGGATCTTGAGAACTGAAATGAAAGGGAAATATGTTCTTATATTATTCTTTTCACGAGCTCACCCGATTGTATATTTTTTTTACCGTAGATTTCTATTTCGGAGCCGGAGCCAGAGCCGGAGCCGGAGAAGGAAGCCGGAGCCTATCGATGACCGCCGATTATTTCCACTGAGTTCCGATTTTGCGCTGCCTTCGAGTGAATCCATCTATGGATTTTGAGCGGTCGGGAACCCGTTTATGAGAGATTCTGGCCGGATCATAACAAGTCAATTAAGCCAAGAACTAACATTGGAAAATATCGTTATAAGGGTCGTCGAATTTGGTTGCTTGAGGTGTACATCTATGGAGTTTTGTCTGTGAATCGGGAGGTTCCGTTTTTGAAGAAGTAAGTGAAGGCGTTTGGACCCACAGATAACTTTAAAGTTAACATGACCGACAATGACTTGGAATTTCGAAGGTCGTCAGATTTAGATGTTGAGGAATGTCCATCGTATGAATTTTTTGGCGTTCAGAGGAAAGCCGTTTATGAGTATGTGAAGGCGTTTGGAAAACAAGGAATTCAAGTTCATAATGCCGAGCAATGACTTGGTTTGGAAATTCGTAGGTCGTACAATTTATGACGACTTGAAGGTGTACATCTTATGTAAGGTTATTTTGGATCAGGGAAGCCGTAATTGAGGTATGAAAAGTGAGGCGTTTGGCACAAGGAATAAGTCAAAACGAACATGGACATTGATTGGAAATTCATAAGGTCGTTAGATTTAGAACACTTGAGGTGTCCATCTATGGGTTATTTGGATCAGGGAAGCCGTTTATGAGATACGTTATTGCGTTTGAGCAGGAAATTTAAAGTTAATTGCCGACATGACTTGGAATTTCGGAAAGTCGTCTAGAATTTGACGTTTAAGGTTAAGTTATGGGTTTCTATCAAGTCGGAAGTTCGAGTTCTGAGATACGTTGATGCTAAATGAAAGCAGGGATACAGTCAAAGGCCGACATGCCTATTGACTTTCTCTGAAATTGCTAAGTTGTATACTTGAGACGTCAAATTAGGGGTTCCTAAGGGTGTGAGGACATTTTGAGGGTCAGGTTGGCCATAATATTTGAGTTTGAAGAAAGGGTAGGAATAAATGATCTTATAAAACCACACTTATATCATTCACCACTCAATTTAGATTGAGTTCTTATATTGACACTACTAGTCTTCTTTCACACTATATACTCCCATATAGGTGAGGTAGACGTATACCTCAATGTGTAGAACGAGGATACGTACCCGTGCAGTGCCCCCAGAGGTGAGACCTACCCCGCTTAAAAATCGAATGTTACGTAGAAGCGTTGATAATATTGGAGAAAGGGACTTCAGAGCGGATCTTTGGAAGAAATCGGGTTTGGAATCAGAGGAGAATAGACAACGGTACCGGTGCTGAAGCAGTGCGGTGCCTAGTTAGTAAAAACATTCGTTTGAATAATACATTAATATTAATTACTGATCACATTCCCGAACGTGTTCTTATTCCAGTACATATTCGCCAATTTCATTTCGGAAATTGCATAAGATAACCGCTATTTCTAAAATGTTCAAGGACCTGAAAACATTTTATATTTTAAATCTCAATTTTGCTTTATATAAATGCTAGAACTGATAATAATTTTTTTCGGCTATAAACTGAAACATGATAATAATGGATTGCCTATTTTCTTTTATGTTTTTATTTTACAATTTATACTATTATGTAATTTATTTTTTTTTTTGTTTTTTTTTATTTTTTTTTTTTTTTTTTTATTTTTATTTAATTATTTCAAACTTTACTTTTGAAAATATAGTTGTAGAATTAAAATTTTATACACCAATCCCATTCCTCTCAATTATTCTTATAGATATTTCTAGCACTTATTATTCTCTTTCGACCGTTGATATGGGGATTCTTTTAAATGAAATTTGATATATGATTGTTATGTTGTTTAATTATTCCTACCAAGAGAGATCATTATTTTTAAATTTATAGAAAAAAATATTAGGTCTCATTTCCTTATAGTTCTTATAACTTTATCGAAAGATATTGTGATATTTAGCAAACCTAATAAAAAGACAAAGTGGATACAAGAGAAGACAGTAATTAGATTTCTGCCCCTTATAGGTAGCACCTACTCGCCTCTAATGCGAATCAGATAATGCTGATACGTCAATTGATATATCAGGGGATGGATCTAAAAAGTTCAGAAATCTGAATTGCCAGTTAAACAGTCATATTTTGTTGAAACAATAAATCACAACCACTGGATCCTACTAATGGTTTATTTTTGATTTTGTTAATTATAAACTTTATCGTCTATTAGGCCTCAATTAGCTATACATTTATTAAATTTTGTTATAATTATACTTATAAAATTTATGTTTTTGACTCACAAAACTTCTATTCTTTTTATGTTTCATAACTTAAAGAAATCTATAGCATTTACATACCTTAAAGCCAGATAAAATCAGTAAATCAGATTAAAATCAAAACTACCATACCTACCGTCATTATGACACCTTCAATGATCGTATAGATCTGGTTGAATGTAACTGGAATGCTAATATGATACATATTGATTACAGAAACCCTATAGTACTATTGTATAAACATAACACGAAAATATGTATGTTTCGCAAGTTTTGTTTTGATTCTCTTAACTTTCCTCCTTTAATTTATAAAAGAAAATTAATTTCTTTTATATGTTGTAATTAACTCACAAATTTGCACTAATCTATATACATACCATTAACAGCAGGTAATAAAATCACGGATAAATAACAGGTAAGATCCGAAAGCTGCCCTCTCCATACCTCATTACCATTAGCGGAAATCTACTTTGATGATAATTAGAATCTGATTGAGTACCTAGTATGATTCAGATCATGAGTCATTAACCAGCTGTATAACACTAACACAACACTTTCTGACTATTCATTTGTTGTATTCTTTACCATTGAGTCTTCTCATTACATAAAGAACGACTCATATTGTAATTCTTCGTATTTATTGTTCTGATTATAAAGGTATTTTGTTTAGTACTAAAAATTTGGCAGGATGTTACCATAACTTAACCGCCGTTAAATCAGTATAATCAGTACGATATCAAGACCTGCCATCCCGGAACACGTCGAGTAGCCGTTATGTTGATCTGATCTGATCTCTTGAGTGCCTAGGGTTGATCTAGTTAAGTCTATTGGTTTATTAGTTTCAAGTCCTATTTTGGTGAGGGTAAGGCTAATCACAAAAGCTGTTTAGTTTATTTATAGTAATTGGTATATACATTCTTGAGCTTTTCGTTTGTCTTACTAGTAACATATTTCTATTATATTGTTGTATTAATATTAAACCATAATTTATTTGGTTTATTATAAAAATTAGCTATTCTTTTCTTTGAATTACTAGATAACTTAAATTAACATCAATGAGATATAAGGTTTGATAAATTACAGTAATTCATTTAAAAGTAAATCAAATAAAAATAATAACCCTCATTCTTCCTCTGTGAGAATGCTATTGATCTATTGATCTGATTTATCTAGTTAGCTAATTTGATTATCAAGGAGTCATAGATTAGTAATATATGGCTATTTGTATATACTGTGTATGACAGTAACACAAATAACTTTTATTATATTCTGTTGGTGATTATAGTTCCTCTTAAACTTCTCTCTTTACTAAAAGGAATAATCATTCCTTTTATGTTATGAGGGTATTGAATATTCATTAAAAAAATATTAGCATTATGTAACAATACCTTAAAGCAGTGTTAATCATGTAAATCATTGTAATCATATAAATGTCTCTCCAGGTGCATACCTCATACCTTCGTCTTGCGATTCTATTCTTATTACTCTAGGATGCAATACTCTCTATCAGAGATAAACTCATATCTGAAGTATAAGCATAAACACAAAAACTTTTGGTATTTCATCTTCGTATCTCGTTTCTATTACAATCTTGCGATTTGTAACTAAAAACAAATTTATTCTATTTATGTTTATCATACTTAAATGAAAAGAGGTTGGCAGTAGGGTATTTACCATAACCTTAAAGCAGTAACTACAGTAAAATCAGCTCAAATCAATAACTGCCGTCTACATACGCTCGATAACCCTTCTGTGATTCATGATCTCATTGATCTAGTGTGGATCTAATTGCTCTTATTGACTCTGAACGCTCATATACTTCTCTGCGAAGCATACAACGGTGAACAACAAAAAACTTTCATATTTTTAGTATCTGCTTTATTTGTTTATTAAAGGCTTTTCAGTTGGTTACTAAAGAAAGATTATTCTTGTTTTGATGTGTCTCTCAATTACTCAACTTAAAAAATTGTGAATATTACACTACGCTATAAAGAAGCTCAAAATCAGGAATCAGCCGGGGCGCCCCAGACGTCTTGATATAAGTCCCACAATCTGTCCTCGCATACGCTAATACCCTTCCTGCCACATAATGACTCATACGTTGATCTCAATTCGCATCCTAATTCGGATTTCGTCATGATTCTGTATGAACATCAAGATGGCTAGCGATACGCTCCTTATTTATCTTTGTTTGATCTTCTATATAAACTTTTCGTTTTAACGTAAAAGAACAGTCTTATATCCATATTGAGTGCTCTCATAAATTTATAATCTTAAAGAGAGAAATTTGCATATTTCACGATACCTAGGTAAAGCTAGTGTAAATCACAGTATACAGTAAATAAAACTGCATACTTGTCACGGATGACGCTGACATACCTTACTTGATAGGAGATCGTAGTGAGTCAAAATTGATCTAATTGAATACATATTGAAACTATTGTATAAGAATCAATGATATTTTGATATAGACAATAACACTAAAACTTTATCTTTATTTTGTTTTGTATTCTATCTCATAGAATTTATCGCTCTCTCCCTGTACTATAATGAATTGTCTATTTATTATTAGTTTAAAGTCTGTCATTTAAAGCATTGTGTTCTCTTACTAAAGCAAATTCTATTCTTGTTAAACCTACTGCTGTCATGAAGCTGTGAAAAAAATTTTGCGAAATAGTTTACATTCTCTGTTAAAAGCAGTAAAACTAGTAATTCTCAGGTAACTCAAACTACCCTCCAAATTCACATCATACCAATACCAGATTATATGAAATCTATATTGATCTCATTAATCTATTATATTCTATATGGCGTATATTAAGATTCAAGAGTCATATTGGATATAACGATAACAACAAACTGAAATATATTATCTTATTTTTTGTTTGTTTCTTTATATTACTTTGCGTATTTTACTAAAAAATTAGTCTTTTTGTTATAACATTAAAAATTTACATTGTTACATACCATTAAAGCAGTATAAGTCAGATAGAATCAATTAATCAAACTACCTCTCACATACCCACATACCATCATGGAGTACTAGTTAGAGTCTATAGTATCTATTTGATATATTGGATTCAAGTTCATATTCTGTATAACAGAACACAAAAAACTTTTTATTTATTTTTTGTTTTTGTTTTCTTTAAACATTTTGTGTTAACTAAAATTTTATTCTTTTTATGTTATAACTTAAAAAATTTAATTTTATACTTATAATAGCTCAGCCAGATAAATCGGTAGAAGTCGATGTAAATAACACAGAACGCTCCGTATCACCCTCATCACCAATCCATGACTCACTCTTGATCTACTTGAGATCTATTGATGATTAGACTAATATGGATATGCAAACCATATATTTGTTAACATAACAACAAAACTTTTATTCGACGTTTTTGTTCTGTTCATTTAAACTTTTCGTGTTTATTACTCAAGAAAAATTTATTCTTTTATATGATTATATAACTATAAAGGGGAAAAATTTGTAATGTAGTTACATGGTACACTTAAAGCAGTAATCAGATAAAATCAGTAAAATCAAATGACCATCGCATAGTCCCTCAATACCGTCAGTGTTCATGGAAATCAAATTGATATATTGATCGATATTAGTCTAGCTGGATCTGTTGATGTCAAGAAGCCAGATTTTAGGGTCATAACAATAACACAAAACTTGTTATCAATTATATATTTTGTTTTGTTTCATTTATTATTCAATTAATGATTTTAATTATAAATTAAATATTTATTTCTTATTTGTTTTATTTTGCTTTAAATTAATTTGTTTTTACTTAAAAATTTTAATCTTATTTAGTGAGTCCTACATAGTAAACCTTCTCCTTTTAAATTACAGTTACATATTTTACATTCACGTTAATGAAGCATGTAAATTCAGTAATAATCAGTAAGTCAAACTGTATTCCAGCATATTACCTATTCCTACCCTTCTGTTGATACTAGTGGAATACTATATTGATGAGATCTATTGGATCTTATGGATCTATTGATTTCAAGTGCAATAGTTGTAATAAGACATACACTAAAAACTTTATATATATATTTAGTTTTGTTTCTTTAAACATTATGTGAATTACTATAAAAATTTATTTGTAATTTTGATTTAATTTCTTTAAATAATTTTGTTTTTAGCTAAAGAAATACATTTTATTATTTTATTATCATAACTTAAGAAAATTTGCATAGATATTACTACCTATATTAAACAGTAATCAATAAATCTCAGTAATCGAAAACTGTATCCAGCGATCTATTCCTCCTACCGCTTCTGTTGATCATATTTACTGATTGATCTAGTGATCTATGGATCATTAGAATTCGAAGTCTATATATGGAATGATAGACAGCTTTCACAGTATAAATATTGTACTTTGTTTTGTTTCTTAAACATTATTGTATCTGTTACTATAAAAGAATATATTGTATTTTGTGTTTATTTTCTTTAAGATATTTGTTTTTACCTAAAAAATTTATTTTTTATGATTTATAACTTAAAAATATTTGTGCAATATTATTACGATAACTTATAAGTAGAGAAGATAGAGATAAGGAGCTATAAATCAGTAATAACAGTAATTTATCAGTAACAAACTAGTATCACAGCATACCATCCAACAGCCTTCGTAATCTATTGATCTTATTGATGCTATTTGATTCTATTGAATCAGTCATATTTTGGTATAACTATAAGTCACAAAAACTTATTATTTATTTTTGTGTTTTGTTTTCTCATTAAACATTACGTTTTTACTATAAAATTATTTATGTATTTTTAATTGTTTTAAATATTATTGTTTTTTACTAAATATTTTATTTCTTATTTTATGTTTATATTCTTAAAAAGATTTTCAAAATATAAAATGACCTCTTTAATAGCAAGCAAAATAGTCAAATCAGGTTAAAGCAGTATATTGAATTAAAGCAAACAAATATACAGATAAACTCAAACATTCGGGCAAACATACATTCTATTGATCTATTTACTATTGATCTATTGATCTATTGATTTCAAGTCATATTTTGTATATATAGACATAACACAAAAACCTATTTATTTATTTTGTTATTGATGTGTCTTTAAGCATTATGTTTTACTATAAAAAATTTATTTAATTTTGTTTAATTTGTTTTAAATATTTGTATTTTTAACTAAAAACAATTTATTACTTTTTTATGTTTATAACTCTAAAAAGAAGTATTGCATTTTTGACAGTACTTAAAGTCAGTAAATACAGCTAAATCGAAGTAAATCAAACTGCCTCTCTACATACCTTGTCATTACCGTTCTCTGTGTATCTATTGATCATATGATCTATTGTTACTATTGTGATCATATTGATTCAAGATTATACAAATATCAAATAGAGCGTTGAGATGCAATAGCCGGATCAAGTAGAGGATATCAATAGAGTAGTACATAGATCCAATTAGATCACAGCGCGCGCTGATAGTATAGTGGTATAAGGAGGCGCTCAGTCATTAGAATTAAAAGGACTAGATTTTACTCGAGTTTAGCATGCCTGTGTAAGGTATGCTGAAGAAGACTCGCAAGATTTTTTAAGTTAGGATAATCATAAAAGAGATACTCTCTCTGTAAGATAAAAATCAACAATATTTAAAAAACACAATTGAAAAACGGTAAATAGTTTATCTCAATAGTATAACAGAACCATCAATAGTGTTTATGAGAGAACAAAAACAAGATATAAAATGAAAGAGTTTTTGAGGTTATGTTATATATTCAAATATGAAACTTGAACTAATCAGGACTAAAGGGATCAGAATTAGATCAAATAGGATATCACACAAAGGGTTATGAGGGCTATGGAGATGTAAGTGTTAGAATTGTACATGGCCAGTGTAACTTTTATCCGAGGTTTAAACGTAACTACATTTACTCGAATTCTAGACTCAACATAAATAACATAAAAAAAAGTATGCAAATTTTTCTTAAGATTGAAAGCAAAAGAGAATAAATTGTTTTGGATTAAAACGGAATAGTATTAAAAGCGGAATTAGGAATTACATAAGATAAATTAGAAGTGGGGTTCTCTAGAAAAACGTAATGTTTATTAAGATAAAGTGACAAACACAGAGAAGATAAATAAAAAGTTTGGTGTTAGATTATGGCTAGCAAAATATGGGGACCTGAATCATAGCCTCAGAGATCAAAGTCCGAGAGTCAATGAAGGATCACGAGAAGCGTGGGAGGAGGCCGGAGTCCAAGCTGCTCAGCTGATTGATAATTACTGGCGGGATGGTATGGCTTAGCCTGAACGTGGGACTGTTGAAAGGTTACCATCTAGGTGGGAATGGGGCTGAATCCGGAGAGTCGCGGAACGGTCAACCAAGCAAGAGCCAAGGAGGGAAAGGAAGGCGGCAGGGCGAGCACAGGTGGGCGGAACCGAGAATATATTGTGTTAAGTGATAAGGTTATAGAACTAGTGAAAAGAAGGAAAATCTCAGGATTTTAAAAGAGGAAATACACAAGAACGTGAAATCGCAGAAGTGATATAATTAGAAGGGAAACTATAGAACAAGTAAATAAAGATAGGAAGTCATTCAGTTGGGGCAGAAGCGTGAGAGGGTACTAGTAGAGAACAGCGAGAACTAAGATTTAAGAACGCAAAAGCAAACAACAAAATCTGGAAACAAGTTTTGTGTTACTGTTATGACAAGGCAATAACTGAATTGAATGCGGAACGGATAAGGAGATCCGCGATCATAAGAGGTCAAGGATAGGATCAATAAGTCACTACTCCCACTTATAAGGTAATAACAACGAGTTGGGAGTGAAGAGAGCTCATAACTGTTAGTAGCTAGTTTATAAGTGGGTGTAGAGCTGGAGTATAGCATTAAGATAGAATTGGAACTCACGCTTATGGAGTGGTATTTGTATACTTAGACTAAACCTCACTATATAACGTTTAATGTTACTGATTTGGTATACATGATTTTTATAATAATAATATAGCAGGTGTGTAATTGTTTCTTTAGGGAGTGGTAATATATGTGAGCTGGAGGGTGACCGTCCCATCAATAAAGAATATAAATATATTTATTATATTATATATTTCTTATAATAAGTTTAATATAATAATAGTACTATAAAGTAGCAATAATAGTATAACATATTATTATTAGTAATATATAATAGTAACTGGATAATACGTTTTTTAAAGGAACATATATAATAAATAAACTAATACTATGATATAAAAATTAAGAATGATTCCTTTATCAATACAAATAGTAATAGGTTGTAATGTAAATAGCGCACAATAGTAATTCAGACTGAGAAATTTGTGTGCTGATTGATATAACGAAGGAAGAAGAGTGGTAGACTTATCTTGACTGGAATACGTAGCGATGAAAGAACGCTATTAGTATTAATTAGATCAAAACTGGAAGTCATACGTCTAAGTCGAAAATAACAGAAGGAGTCAGAGTACGCGAATAGCTTGTGTACAATTTACGAGAGTTAGTGTGCACACTTATGGTATGTGTACTTCGCATACCATATATAGCACCTTAGAAGAGAAACTTAGTAAGATATTAGGTGCTAAGCTTCATTAGAGTTCGTATTTATCGAATTAATAAAGCTAGACACCACTAGTCTTATTCGATATATCGGTAGAGGTGATACTGACATAAACAGAATATTGAGTAGGCGAATAAAGAAAAATAGTAGAAGACCATGGCGCAAGTCAAAAGGAAAAAAAAAAAAACATGCAGAAATAATTTAAAAATCTAAATGAGTGACAATACGTAGCACTAATAAGTGTCTATAATAAGATACTAAACCTAGATAGAGGTATAAACTGTAATCTAAGCTACATCACCAAAGTACTTCGGCCTAATTATAAGTGCTTATTGAATAACCTAATAATAAATTATTTCATTTTCACATGAAATTTATTAATCTAAATTATATTCAAATATGTCAACTAACCTAAAATCCAAAATCAAGCCACAAAAACTAGAAAGTATTGTCAGAAATACTCACCATAGGTATCGGTGTCTGATAAGCTTTTATACCTGTATTTATTTTAACTGTATTTCTAACCTTCATGACTTAGGATATAAGGTAATATATATAGTCAAAAATGATATATTATCAATAAATAGTTTTTTGTGATAAGTCTAGATTTAAAACATTATAACGATAAACTCAGCATACTCTAACCTTATTCCTACAGTAATAAGAATATAAGGTACGACCAATACGCTGTTTTAAAAAAAGATAATACTAGGAATAACTCATACAATTATATAAATAAATAGGGTATATTTTTTAGTGTTATTATAATATGTGAGATAACATTATATCTCTCATTACTAATAAACTCCGTAATATAGGTATTATAGTATCAATACTAGTAGAAGAAGTAATCAAGGAGTAGCGGATCGAGTGGAACTCAAGCTCAGAGAAAGTCATATTAGTATTCATTGGAATGGGTTGTAATAGCAGGGTCGATCGTCTCACGTCGTGATGATCCTTAATGGTATTGGAATTGGAAAGTATCAAAATCTTGGTCTTTACTCGAATTATCTGCTACTTATAATTAAGGATATAGTGTGAGTCAAGATGTGTAAATAATTTATAGTTATATCAAATAATGAAACATTACATGATAAAATTCTTACGAAAACGATTACTATATTTTAAGCCAAGAAAACACATACAGACGTGAAACTACATACCTAAAACATACCAGAATATAAATACTTAAAAGTATTGCATATGTCCTATTTTAACTGTACCATACAAATTTTATATACTTTAAAAATTATTGATAAATATTATACACTCAATATATACGAAGTTTCAGTTATCAATTTAGAGAAATTACTGTATATAGAATATGTCCGCATTCTCAATATAAAGGTGTACATTATTCAAGTAGTGTAGATCGAATTATGGAGTAAAATACTATAGCGTTCATATGCGTTTGAGGGTAGTGGGACGGAGAGATGAGTTGTGTATATTTTCGATTATACTGATTTAACTCGTATGTTATTACTATGCTTTTAAAAGTGGTAGTAGTTACAATTTGATAATGGATAAATTGATATCATAACTATTATAAAAAAGAATAATGTTATGATATAGTACTTTCTAGCTGACTAAACAATATTAACAATAAATAATAATAAGATAATGAGCAATAAAGATCAAGACAGTGATAGTCAGACACTGATCACATATAACGTAGTAATATAAAACGGTGCATTATATTATACATTGTGTATAATTATTAGTTTTAATTAATCAATATCGAGGGAAGATGTTGACGGTTTGTAATTCTCAATGAGGGACCATAGTATTTGAGTGAGGACAAGATAGTTTAAATTACGGGATATCGAGGAGTTAGAGGAAATATATTAAGAAGATTGATAGGAGTTCAGAAGAGTGCGGGTAAGGGTGGGGAATAGATGAGGTTAGTAGCTAATAAAATACTGGATTATAGAATAAGGAAAGGGTAGGTGAGAGTGTTAGTGGGAATAGATTAATGGTGAGGTAGTATGTGTATTTTATAAAAAGCTTCTTTATTAGTGGATTTTTTTCTAAGCTATATTAATTGAATGTATTGATAGGTGCTTGTGATTGAGATAGTTATATGATGAATAGTTCTAGGCAAATCTGTGTGTCTAAGTATAATGTAACGAATATAAAATGAGGAAAAGGAATTTAAGAAGGTTTAGATATTTACGTGTAAAATACAAAGAGCATATGATAAATAAGATTCATAAGTGCGCGTAAAAAACTTATGAGAAAAGCCAAGAATAAAAATAGACAAACGTTTCCTCAGTCCAGTCACACGAACACACGCCACAGAGTCATAAAGAGTCAGAACCAAAATGAGACGCACTCATAGAGATATATATGGTAAATAGACAATGGATTGTGTCAGATAGTTATCGTTTGATATGCAAAAAACGTATATACAAATATACGGTGAATTAGACTATTGTTGATAATCAGTATGAGGTGGATGATGGTGCGAGCTGAAAGATATATGAGTATTGTAGTAGTGCGAGAAAGGATGGAGGTGGGGGAATGACGTCGATAAAGGGGAGTAACTAAAAGAAAATACGGATAGGCTGGGAGTGAGGAACGAACGGGAAGAAAAGATGGGGTCATGATTGAGACGGTAGTAGAAGCACAGAAAGCAGGTATAACTAGTGATAACATGTAAAGATACGATTTCATCTAGTTAATACCAGACGTTTAATCACTACTTTGCGCATAATTTCGATTAGATAGAGTGATAGGGAGTTCGCACGTACATCTGGGCGCGTATTGAGTTAAGAATAGGTCAAATGTGTTGGGATCACATTTTAACATATAATATACAAATAAATAACTTAGTTAAATAGTGTGACTGATAGTAGGGGTTGTGCGTGGTAATCGTTGTGAATACATAGATTTGGTATACTCAGTATAATACTAAACATATAAATATTCAGGGGAGAAATACTAATAGAGTAAGTAGTACAGATATGGTAGACCGGAACATGAAACCTATTAACCAATCCATACTTCCCTGCCCTGACTCAGATCCGCTCGGTAGAGAAACAGCAAATAATGCGATGTACCGAGTTGATGGTAAAGGCAAGAGGAATAAACAATAAAAACAACAAACAATAAAAACATAATAGGAGGGGGTGTGTGTGTGTGTGGTTAAATTACCTAGGAATAAAATTTATGACTTTGAATACAGACAAAGTATGATTGCTTTATATAAATATAAATTCAATGTAATATCGCAAAGACAGTGGGAGGGTATGTATAGTGAATGGGTTGCGGATTATAGATAAGAGTTTCAGGTGTGAACATTGTATACATGATATAGGCTGATTATACGCCATTACCTGTATAGATAATGAGTGCGCTCACTGTATAAATGTTGATGCATAATAGTTATATATTAATAGGTTTAGAGTAAGACAGGATCTTCAAATACTACAAAATAGATATCTCTCCTATGATATATAATATCCTTATTATAACGAATATACTTATTTTTGAGTCGTTTTTAATCGTTATTGATATACTAAATAAGTGTGTGATATTACTATAATTAATGAATTAGTTTATATGATATTACAAGTATCATAAATTAATATATGATTTGTATAATATAAAACATAAACACAGATTTATAACTGATGTTTATTATATTTATATATATATTTATTACGTCAACAAGTTTTGTTGTTCTTTATACATATAAATATATACTTTTGATCCGTTTTGTACTAAAATAGTAATAATGTATTTTCTATTATTTTGTTATGTAAAATTAGGACATAATAATAGTTTTGTATTCATATATATTAAATAATAAATATTTTTATTCTTATTTTACTATGTGATTATATGATCACTAGAATACTGATGTGAGTAAATAAATTTGGGCATTATTTAATAGATGGGTATAATTGACTATAGTGCTAGGGTAGATAGTCTCGCATGGTGAACGACTAGAGTTAGAATAACATAGAACTTCAGTTTGATTAAATACTAATGCCTTCAGGTATTATTACTTTCTACGCTTCTTTAGATCTTTAATCCTAAAATATATGCGATATGTAAAAATGGCTTAAATTAGTTTGATTTTTATATTGATATTTATAAGGGATTATCTATATAATATTAATCTATAGGTTATTGATCTATAGTTAGATATATAGCATAAAGTCATTAGGTTTATAACTAAGATGATAAAATGATAGATATATAATTAGTATAATAATTTTTTTGAACATAAACATCAAAAATAAGTTTGTAAAGGAGTAGTAAAATAAGCATAGGTGAACTGACAGTACCTAATTAATATAAGTGTCAATAAATTAAACAAAATAAATAAATATACTTATATATATAAGTAAAAAAAGATAGTAAAACTATATATATAAAGTAAACTGAATCAATATGTTCACTTACAGCACCTTGTATCTTAAAAATAAACAATTATTATCAAACTTGAAAAATCAAGCATACAATAGATTAAGTATGCTAATCAATAGAATCAATTAGGGATCATAGGGATCACATTAGAGAGTGTATGATTGGTTGTATGGCAGATGGCTCAGTTTTGATTTATTTACGGGATATTTTATGACTCTTACTTCACTATTAAAGGTATGTATAATATTGTGCAAATTTTATTAAGTTAAAAGAGCAAATATTTTAAGATGAAAATCTCTGAGAACGCACAAAGTGTAAATAAGATTTGTTTAGTAAGAACATAATGGTTTAAAGAACAAAACAAATTAATAAATAAAAGTTGTGTGTGTTATGTTTATACAAAATATGAGTTGAGTCAAACAGTAGATACAATGGATCATAGGGATGTCAGAAGACTCGCGAGATAAAGGGTCATAATCGCCAGGGTGATCTCGGAGGGCAGTTTGGATTTTACTGATTTTTACCGATTGACTTGCTTTACAGGGTGATGTAAATATGCAGAGCATCTTTTATTTGTAGGTTGACCCTAGTTAAAAACTATTATATAGATATATACTTTTTCTTTAGGTCGAAAAGCGGCAAAATCATTCTCATAAACAGAACACAAATCTTCAAGATAATATTTAACACATGTTAGTTTTGATGGTAATCTAAATATATGAGTAATTTGGAATATATGTTCAGTTCAATAGATATATTATCAGTTAGGATATACAATCGATTAATCACTATTTTTAAGATATATAGTCATTCGATAAGATCGGGTAATAGTGAGATGGTAGATAAAAATGTGAATATGGAGCGCTAAATGAATAAGTCTAATTCCTTTATTGATTTGATTAAAACTTATGACCTCTCACCACCATTATCGCTAAATATATTTGTATGCAGAATGTCTCTAGATCATATACTTTTTTTCACTCTAAAATATTCACATGAAAATAGTTAGAAACTCTAGATGGCGGTTATAAAAATTATGAGAGTGGTAACACGTGGAAGATTACTTTTATATCAAGCTCTAAAATTTAAATAGTGTAGTATTGCTGGATGTTGTGTAGTGTATGTGAGTAAAAAACTACGATGAAAGCTAATATATATAAAGGAGAAACAAAAATAGCTAGACAATTATAAGTTATAATATGTGTGTGTTTTTGAAATAGGTTAAAATGTATCGTTGTTCAATGTTGTAGGCGTCTTAAATAAGAGTTAGATAGAGTTGGTACGCTAACTGAGAGAAGTGAGCACAGTGTCGATTTGAGCTCAATTTTTTTCTATTTGATTCTCAGTATGTATCGGCAATTAAAGGAGGTTGTGTTAAATTTGTGGAGTGTATTCGATGGAAGGGCAGTTTTGAGATATTATCACAGATATAGAAATTGATTGGTTTATCTGCTTATATATGGTCTATGATTAAATATGCAAATTATTATTATTAATAAAGAAATTTAATTAAGAAAATTTATGGCCTCTATTTACCTTAACATCATTTTTGCTGAGAAAGCGGAAAAAAGGATAAGGTTTAATTAGTTGCCTTACAAAATTAAGCAAATATAAATAAAACAAATTTAAACTGCTTAAGTACATAGACCGTAAGGGAGAGAAGAAAAAGGTACAAGAGAATAAAAAAGTAATAATCAAAATTAGATACAACTTTTAATTATGACAGTATAATGGCTTGGAATAATAAATTGTGGTAAGAATAAAAAAAAAAAAAAAAAAAAAAGAGATAAATAAATACACTTCCAATTGTATATGATCTTTCAAAGATAATAATGTGGCTTACAATTAACACAGTTAGAGAAATAAAAATAGAGACAAGGCAAAATATTATGGGAATGATAGGTGTAGCACAAGGATTAAGAGAGTGTAAGATACTAACTGATATATTCTGAATCAGTGGATGGATAAAAGAAAATGGAGAGTGTGAAAAAGTGGACAAATGAGTGTCTGTTTTACGCGGCATATATTGAATAATATACTATGTGATGAAAATTGTATTGATCTAATAGCAATGTGCGGGATGATGTACAGGGAGAGTAGGACACGGGATATAGTAGTAGAATAGTGAAATCTCAGTATAATTAATCCATAGTATGATTAGGTATATATGTCTCATATGAGTGTGTCGGTATCGTGATAACGTGACGGGCACAGCTACTCACTGGGGCTTCTGCAGGGCACTGAGGGTGACAAAATAAGAGGAAAACCCGTGGGTCATATTTGTATGAAAGGCGAAGTATATAAATTATTAACCCTCTCCCGTCTTGTTTATTTTCGTTAGAACGATATGACGTAGTGTTGCCATCCAATCCAAGATGTGCTTGGTGAATGGTGCCTTGCTCCTAAATGGTGCAAACCTCTACTGGGAATCAGTATATCTAGTCTTAGTGAGTAGTGAGGTTTGTCGGGCGCACCGGTGGAGTGTGAGGTAGCAACAGGCGCACGTGTGAACTCAGCGGCCGTGACTCGGTAAGTGAAATGGTTGTAGTGTCAAGCTTGACTTTATAAGGTGGGTGGTAATAGTGTAAGATGTAAGTGGAAAGTCAGAGGTAGAACGCACTAATGTAGTGATATAGTAGGATGTAGCAAAAGAAGATTGGTGATACAGAACTAGAGAGTCAGTGGCAGCTCTCTATATGGTAACCTCAACAAAGGTGACCTTATATCATTTCTGTCATACTCCTCTCCACAAAACATTGTGGTAACACACCATCATTTTGTACCAAAGTAAAACGTAAAAAGCTTCAACACAAATATTCATCAAAATTCTTGACTTCGATTTTCATTCCTAGACATCATATTCTGCTTGCTTTCCTGGCCTCTAATGAATCTTTCGTTTCTCATGAGTATACACTTTGCCGGAAGCCTCTGTACTTGTTTCACACACCTCTCTATGAACTGTCCATCATGACATGGTCACTTTGGAACTTGCATTGGCTCTTCCAAAGAAACTTTCTTATTTCTGATATTTTTTGAGTTTATAAGTAAGCGGAGGTTCAATATTACTCTTTTCTGGACAGTCTATCAGTCCAGAGGAAGTATGATTTGATTTTATTTGCAGGTGCTTTTTCTAGCCGAACAAGATAGATCCTCCATGGTGTATTATCATCTCATTCCTTTAATTCAGTTATCAATAAATGAAACCTGCTTTCCTTTCTTTTTGGTCTTCCGAGGCATAAAAAAGTGTCTGAAGCACTATTTCACTAAATGCGAACAACCACGATGAACGTTGGTTTGTTGGCAAAACAATATCTGCTTCTTCTGAGTTTAAGTAGTTTCAATTGATAAATGAGATACTGTGCGTGGTCCTTGTCACACCCAAGAGTTTCCTGATTTGATTGTGTAAGATACTAAGCAGGGATAATAAACGCCAACATGTTTCCACAAGCAGTTTTGTAACCGTCTTCAAGTTGTTTTGCCTTTGAGGTAACGCTTTTGAACCACATATGACTAACAAATCACGTATTTGCGTTGTTAAACCACCGAGAATGGCTTACATGACATTTCTAATAATTGCCAGATCAAGCTGAAGTACACTGTCCTGTATTTTGCATGAGTTTAATCCTGTATACCATAAGCCTGATCTTAGAGAGAACTTTTGACAACAGTGTCACTTCAATTGGAACAAAGGGCTCTGGAAAGGATTTCGTACAATTGAGGGACTTGATTCTAAGTCTATTGCAGTATTCAAGCTTAGCTTCCCAATCTTCACCACTCCACTTGTTGAGCTAGACAAGTTTTATTCCATCCAACTCTGTGATCAAGTGCACCGTAAAGGTAGCTCATTAGTATGAAGAGGCACAAACCAAACAGATGAGTTTACGATTCAGCTTTGCCTTCATTGAGTCACCACCGACTCTTCCTTTCCAACCAGTGTTAACATTCGGTTGAGGCCACCACCAATACCCTGGCAAACTTTTATCAATGGTTGTTTTTTCTTTAAGAAATCCACCAGATGGTTAGCAATAGCTTCAGCAGGTTTCCTTTTCGTTAAGGCTTTCTCTGGAAGTTAAACTGGCAAAGATACTTCCACTTGGCTCACTGAAACAGTGTAATTGTTTTCTTTTCACATATCTTGGAAATGATGGACTTGAGTTATCTGCTTGCTAAAACAGAACTTTAGTAGGAATCTTCTGCGGTTCCGATCAAAGAAGATCATCAATATACCTATCAGCGACCGAAGCATGAATTCGTCTTTCAAGGTTGAGTTCATTGACTTTCTTTGTGCTTTTTTTTACTTTATTTGTCGATTTCACGTAGCTGTCTCCTTCAGTAATAATTCAGCATCCAAAAATGCAGCTGGTGTTGTATTGGCAGCTGTAGCACGTAGACCGAACATACCTAATACTTTGCAATGCAACATTTCGCAATTGTATGTATTTTACTGACTTGTACTTGAAGTTGAAGGTACATCAAAATCATCGCACGAGTTTTGCATGGAATCTTAGATTCTTCATCTGTGACATCAGTTGGCTCTTCATTTTCGTCGGAGAAAGAACTTCATTTGGTTGTGGTAAGTTTAACTATTCCTTCTTTTTCGTAGCACCAAAAATGTTCTTCTTAATTCATCTTCTTGCTGCTGGGTAGTTTCTGACATTCATCTCCATTCTTCTCTTTAGCAGACACCCATATCTCTAGACATCACGTAGAGCTTGGGAGTTCAGAAGGCAGCATTTCTCAGACCGAGTTTCCAACGAAGTTGTAACTCAATGTGAGTGGAAAGTTGGCCAGTCTTGTCTTCCTTTTTACTAGCCATGGTTCCGAATTTTCAGATTATGCAAGTGGAAGAAACTATTCGTACCTGGAAAAAGAAATACAAGAAAATGTCACCTATTTATATGATATTAATAAAAAATTATAAAAAGGAAAAATCAGCTTGCAAATGAGATTGCTAGTTTAAAAACTTTTACGAGTGGCATTATAATTTTTTACAGATGTTATAGTATAATATAAGTATATTCTCAACCTTAGAGCAGAAGTATACAGACAGAAATAATGATGAAAAGGCACTTCTTTAGAGAAGACAGTTTGTGGCGAATTTTACGTATTTGAAGTAGCTATTTACCAAGCAAACCAATGTAATTTGCCAGTTCTTGTAAATATAATGTGAATCGCTAGAACCACAACCAAAATTTTGACCCCCCTCATTTTTTTGAAAAAGGAAGTCAAAAAATTTAGACACGCCCTAATATGACAAGTATGCTTAGAATAGCTACTCCTATTCAGCAAAACAACACCCCGTCTTTTGTCAAGGCTTCAAATAATGAGGCTTTTGTTCGGGGACAAGCCCTTTAAAATTGAATTGTTTATAAAAAAAAAAGGAAGAAGCACTTTTCTATGCTTTGAATCGATGAACAATAGAACTTAACTTGCGAACAAAAAATCTAGAAATTGACCTTTGTATATTGAGTTTGGTTCAAGCACGTTAACACTTTTTTTTCAAACTTATGAAAATATTGACAAAACGGGATCTTATTAAATGGAATTCCAATATTCCAAAGAGAGCAAGAACTCTCTCTCTCTCTCTCTCTCTCTCTCTCTCTCTCTCTCTCTCTCTCTCTCTCTCTCTCTCTCTCTCTCTCTCTCTCTCTCTCTCTCTCTCTCTCTCTCTCTCTCTCTCTCTCTCTCTCTCTCTCTCTCTCTCTCTCTCTCTCTCTCTCTCTCTCTCTCTCTCTCTCTCTCTCTCTCAGTAAATACGTAAAAGGAGTATTCGATTAGGACTGCACCAGGAGAACATTTGAAGGGTAAATTTATTTATGCTTGTTATTGTTATTATTATTATTATTATTATTATTATTATTATTATTATTATTATTATTATTATTATTATTATTATTATTATTATTATTATTATTATTATTATTATTATTATTATTATTATTATTATTTATTATTATTATTATTATTATTATTATTATCATTATTATTATTATTATTAATTCCCGCAAATATTTTAATAGTCTTGAGGGTGCTCTCCTGTGTGAGGTCGAAACGTCGAGTTAAATTGAATTGAAGATTACTAATTTACTAATAAAAAACTGATATGTTTGCTGCCGTCATTGCCATCCTTTTTTTATTACGTATTAAATTTGCAAGAACAGGCTTGCTTTATATATATATATATATATATATATATATAAAGAGGTATATATATATATATATATATATATATATATATATATATATATATATATATATATATATATATATATATAGTTATTAGTTATATATATTATATATGTATATATATATATATATATATATATATATATATATATATATATATATATATATATATATATATATATATATATATATATATATATATATATATATATATATATATATATATATATATATAAACAGATCGATGGTGATGCAGATATTGATCAAGTAGTTAAGCAGTTAAAAAGAACCATATATGTAGAAACAAGAATGCTCGCCAAAAGAAATTTAAGGTAATTATAACTAATTATAATTTCTCTCTTTTTTCTCTCTTTCTCAAAAACTCTCTCTCTCTCTCTCTCTCTCTCTCTCTCTCTTCTTCTCTCTCTCTATATATATATAAAGAAAAGATATATATATATATATATATATATATATATATATATATATATATATATATATATATATATATTTGTGTGTGTGTGTGTTTGTGTGCCGTTTTAAGACTTTAGGGAGCCCTGAGGTAGTCCTCATCCGGGGCGCTTGAATTATTTTTTCAATATTATCCTCAATTTTCTTTTTAATAATTTATATAATACAGCAGAACATTGTAGAATCTTATACAATCTCATCCCACCACTTCAGTGATGAGTATATAAGGAAAGATACTACTCGACCACTTTATTCAGTCTTACTTAAAACAGTGACAAATCAAAACGTATAATTTTTCGAGGCTTGGTATCTCACATTTTCCTATCTCAGACCTTCTCAGTGACCCTACTCCCCCATGCCACTCTCGCAACCATACTTGTTCAGCATTATTGTTTTTTCCTTCTAGACATAGACTCAAAATGAGCAGTAGAAATTATATGTGGTGCCTCCCCCCAAATAATTAGATAAACAGTTAAAAAAAATGCCCAAAGTTACTCAAATGTTTAGTTGGCTGAACCGAGCCCGAACACAGTTGAGTCAAACATTGTTACTACTGAAATCGACATTGAAAAGCAAAACAGAAGTGAAAATTTGAAAGAAACCATTGATGAAACTTGTGATTAGTCCATAAATTTGAGTATTGATGATGATAATTTCAATGAGCTATTTTCACATGTATCAGCTTCAAGTTTTGCACATGAAAGTGAGCAATTTTCTCTGTCACAATTTCGATTCCCTACTGATGTTGGGCTATGGGATATTCATACCGATTTACTGGCATTACAACGTTATTGGGCTAAATTAAGACAAAAATTTCGAAAGACAATTTCGAGCTTAGCCAACCGGTCGACATTTTTCCACATTTTACTTGCAACGTGAATTACCAGAAAGCCCAAAGTCGAATGTGTTTGGATTATCTTTTCACCATCAACAGAATTAATTTTTTGTTTCGTATCTCGACTATTCGGTGATCATAGTTCCAATGAGACTGCTGTTTTTTTCAGCAGTTGGTTTTAGCTATTGTAGAAATAGTAGTCGATCGATCAAAAGTCTTGAACATTCAAAAAAAAAAAAAAAAAACAAGTGGAAAACTATTTGACGCACGGGCGGTGAACAAAGCAACTGGAAAGCGTAGATGAGAATTTTAAAAGTAGTGTTGAAATTGAAATGGACTATTGGCGCGATATTCCAAAGCCAATTGTTTTCGTAATAAAATTTTTTGGATCGAGAGAGAGGATTGTCATTTCGTGGATCCAACCAAATGATTGGCACTAATCAGAATGGGAATTATTTGAGTATTTTAGATTTGCTAAGTGAATATGATTCATTTTTAAAAATTCATCTTCCGCAATATGAAAATAAGGGGAAAAGTGGCTCATCATATTTGTCAGCGAATATTTGCAACGGATTCATTTTCCTTATCGCCAAAAAAAATGAAAATCAAATAATTGATTTAATTCATAAGGCCAAATATTTTTCACTAATTCAACTCTAGATGTTAATCACACGGATCAACTTGTGTTTTGCGTCCTATGCGTAAAGAATGAAGAACCTGTTGAACAATTTTTGAGTTTCTTTCCAATCGAAGAACACACATCAAAGCATTTGAAAGATACTCTCGTCAATCTTTTGGATGTTAAGGATTTGAATATAATGTTATAAGGCATTGCTGCGGCCAATCATATGATAATGTAAAAAAACATGTCCAGTGTCTATGCCGGTTTGTGGGCAAAACTCACCGAATTAACAAATTAGCAATATTAATTCTATATGCAACACACTCACAAAACTTGGTTGACAAAAATGCCATTGAAGATGATGATGAAGCGAATGAATTCTTTGATCTCATGGAATCTTTGTATGGTTTTTTTTTTTTGTTTATTCACCATTTCGGTGGAATAAGTTGAAAGATGCACTTTCCATACAGGTGAGCACCTTCTCAAACGAGCCACCGGCACAAGATGGTCTACCAAACATGATGTAGTTGTAGCAGTAGATTCATCTTATTTGGAAATTGTAACCTTGTTAAAATCATTCCTGGATGAAGAGCAATTACAATAAAAAAAATAATAAAGCAACATCTACCTACCGGCCTCATCAGCAAACTTTGCCAATTCAAAAAATATATATTGATGCTTAAAATTTGGAAGATAATTTGGGTCAATTTAACAGAGTCAACCGGAAATTGCAAAGCAAAGACTTGACCTTTTCTGTAGCGGCTAAATTATATAAAACCTTTATAGCATTTCTGGAAAATATACATGAACAATTGATTCAATATTCAACGATGCATCATCTTTGTTTGAAGAATTGAGTAATTTTGAAAGTGAAATGGTACAAACTCGACCAACTTCTAATTTAAATAGCCCGGAACAAAACAAAAAAAATACAAATTTAAAAACGTGCGGTACAGCTTATTCAGATTTAGAAGAAAAATTTGCTTTTTTGATTATTTAAATAAGTTAAATTGTGTTGAAATATCAAAATCGTGTTAAAAATAATTGCTTATTTCTATGCAAATGACTTGAATGAGATTGAATTGATCGAAGAATGACAAATCGCGAAAGATTATTTTAATTTTGATTATTCACTGTTCTCCTACTCTTCAATGCACTCAGCAATTATAAAGGATGGCTCAATTTGTATTAAGCCAGATCTTGAAATTCTTCTCCGAATTTATTTGTCATTGTTTTGTAAGAATGTTAAGGATGAGAGATCTTTCTCAAAATTAAAATATATAAAACATTATCTAAGAAGTTCGATGGGCGAAGAAAAGTTGAATGCATTTGCATTACTTTCGATTAAGCAGGAAATTTTGAATAATTTAAATTTTCATGATTTTATTGATAATTTCATTCATATAAAAAATAGAGAGAAAGCAATTTCTACGACATCATCATCGCGCGCGCGCGTCTTCTGTTATATAGACATTTAAACATGATGTAGATTTTGAAATAAATGTGAACAATTTTGTCATTTGCTAAATCCTTGTTTTTTTCTTTTCTACCTTTTTCCATTTTATAGGTGTTAATTTTTTAGATCAAACGTGGGTCCTCTGAGCTCGGAAACCCTGAGGCGACTCCCTCATTTGCCTCAGGGATAAATAGGGCATTGATATATATATATATATATATATATAGTATAGTATATATATATATAGGCTGGGTATATATATATATATATATATATATATATATATATATATATATATATATATATATATATATATATATATATATATATATATATATATATATATATATAGCCAGCGTATGCACGAAAACGCAAAGCGTTTACCGATAAATGCGAAAACGGTTCCAGTACGAACGAAGTACAATG
>JABUQX010019628.1:25000-39105 GCA_015478945.1 Trachelipus rathkii | reverse complement strand
ATACATTTCTTCATAGAGACGCATGCTGCTAATGAATTACCGTTCGTACGACCGTCGTAAACAAAATGCAGTATCGCAACATTTCAACTATTGTGTAATTCAATTTTGGAAAAATAGAGCAACGCTTTGAACACAAGAACTTGCATAACCCGCGACACGGACACTAGTATATGTTTAAATGAAGCCGAAGAAACGAAAACTAGTTCAAATAACAGGTATGGGTAATCTTTCCTGACGGTTATATTTGTGCTTATTTAATTAAAGGATAAGGGTGTGGCAACGGAACGGCAATGAAAAATTTTATATCAAGATATGTCCCACATAGTTTCATCACTTTGGTATCTGGGAAACGAAGCGCTGTATTTCGGTTGAAATGTTTCGATTGACCATTCATGCTTATTGTCTTAGTAATTTTATGCAGACAGGAATATCATACTGATTTTTTCCATTCGCATAAAAATAAACGATACACCGCCAATATATATATATTACATATAGATATATTAGATATATTATAAATTAATATATATATACTATATATATATATATAATATTATATATATAGTATATGATATATATATATATATATATAGATATATATATATAATATATATATATAATATAATAATAATATATACATTATAGATAATATATAGATATATAATATATAATAATATAATATTAATTTTTTAAAAAAAATTTAGATCGACCGAATCCATGGGGGGCGGTAGGTGGCAAGTGCCCTCCTTGCCCCATAGTGAGGGGAGAAGGGGGGAGGGGAAGAGAGTGTGCGGACGCCCATGCGAGGCAAGTCCTTACAATTAGAGATAAAGATTATATCAAAGCCAAGTCCACGAGCCTAATCTCAGCCAAGTTTCTGGAGAGAATCCAGAAATACGAGGGAAGTCGAGGGAGGGAGAGAAGTGATTATAGAAAGAGGAATATTAAATTTTTTGTATAAAGAGGGGGTTAATATAAGGTTGATTGCAAGTAGGTGAATGAATGTGAGGAGTATAATATTTAAAAAGAAGATAACAATTCTATAATGGATTTTTGTGTGTACAAACAAGAAAGGGTAAGAAGTAATAAGGAAGCAAAAGAGTGAAATAGAAAAGTGTAGCGACAAGAAATATATTTATTTTATTAGATACATGCTATTTCAAATGCAATACCACGTATATGGAATAGATGGTAAAGTGTACAGTTTAGCTATTGGTAATATTTTAGGTATGACAAAATTTAGAAGAGAGAGAGGTATTTGTATTAGGGTAGTATATTGTTGGAGGTATTTATGATGAATGGTTGATAATATTTGTTTTTATTTCATTAGAACCCAGTTTCATTATCTACTAAGAAGAAATAAGAATAAAGATGATTTCTGAGCTGCGATTTGGCTTGCTCATTGATGGAAAATCCAATTACTAGGATATAATAGGTAGGGGGATATGAACTATAGTATATATATATATGTATATATAATATATTATATATATATTATATAGATATTATAGTATATTATATATATATATATATACAGTAATATATCAAACAATCGCTATCCGCATCCGCGGAATTGCGAAAAAAATGACACTGCTGGCACCGTACGGTAATATATATATATATAGGATATAGTATATATATATAGTAATATATATATATATATATATATAGATATATATACTTATAGATATATATATAATATATATTAGTATATATGATATATATTATGATATATACAAATAACTAATTCTTGTAATGTAATATAGTGATATATAATATAATATATTATGGCGCCTCCGTTTGTTTTAGACTTCTGCAAAAACGCCTGGGCCCAGTAAGCTGGAGTGCTTGACGCAGTGCCCCTTTTATTTGCCTCAATGTTATTAGTTATATGAATATATAGTAAGATATTGATATATAATGAATATATTAAGCATGTATAGTATAAATAAGTATTATATATATGTATATTATAAATATATATAATATTATAATAAAATTATAATTGGGCTTGCAATTTTGTCAATAACCTCTTCAAAAAAATCTGTTGTACAGTTCGTATCATAATTCTTTGCAATAATAGCAAGATACACACAAAGGTAAAGTTAGGCACGCGCGGGATGAGGCGTAAATAAATATTTTACTGCTTCTAAGTGACGGGAAGAATGATTTTTCAGACTTTGACGTACTATGCGAAGGAATGAGCATAAATACGGTGTCTTGAAAACATTTGCGCTACACGATTAGGGATTAAAATAGTCAAGGAGATTTCTCAGCGAGAAAAAATAAAATTTATATTAAAAAAGGGGAGGGGGGGGAGGGAGAGAGATAAATAAGGGTCGAAATATCCTTCTTCTAAAAGAAAAAAACTTTTCAGGGAGAATGAATGCGGAGTGTTGGGATGCCAAAGAGTTTCCTCTAATCGTGGAGGCGGATATTGATAACGCAGGGATTTGCAGTAATTATCTGATTAGAATTTCTGTCTGCTTCGATTCTCCCGTAAGGTTTGACAAGAAATTAAATAAATATTAAAGAATCAAAAGAGGAATTTAGAGTATAACGGGAACGACACGAGAATTCAAATGCTGTCGTGTAACTTCAGGGGGTGGATTTGTGAATCATGGAGAAAGGTGAGTATATCAGATCAGTAAACCGGATTACGAGAGAAAGTGTAGTTGAATTTACTTAGTCAACCTGCAATGGCGTGTCACTCGAGTCAAATTCATCAACGCATAATTCTCACTGTTTTCCTTTTTAAAGAGATCGTTATAATTATCTTCAATTACTCATACATTAGATATGCAGGAATTTCAAGGGGGTTTTATTTTCTAGTGGTTACAAAAACACTTAAATCGATATTTACAATTTCGGTAATAGAAGAATAGAAAATAGGTGGGATGGGTGTGAGAAAAGAATTATACAAAGTTAAACTACTAGTTCCTACGCCCCCAATCATCACCATTGTAAAGCTTTCACTTACGATCTAACCTGTTTCAAGATGAAGGATTCACCCATAGCTGAAATCATGAAAGTTACCTCATACGGAGAAGTTTAATTTTTTATCAAATAATAGACTTCTTACTACATCTATAGTATAACTAACTTCTCATAAATCACATCTTCATTGTATGGATGATATTCAAGAGCCTTATAAAAGATGGTGCTTCAATTACAATGTTAGGCCTTTTACGAAGCTTCTCACTCGAGCTTGACCATGATCTAGTTCCAACAGAGTTGTTGTTATGGAGAGAAAATTACCGACCGGAATTTAGAGAATAAAACGTTAAAAGTGGCATTCCACCAAACGCGATAGAGCTCTGAAGAAGGAAATTGTAATGATTGCTTGTAGATTCTTCAAAAATATGATTACAACTAGCCGTCAACACATTGAACGCCAGATCTATACCTGATCCCACTAAATTAAGGAATGGGCCGAGAATGGTATGAAAAATGCTAGTGGATTGGATCTCTTGCAGGGCCGGAAATAATGGATCCAACCAAGAAAATAATTGAGCAGCGAATGTCATAGGTTTTCCTCGACCAGATGTATTAATATATCTCATCCTTTGTGCAGAGAAAAAATTTATACCACTTCATCAGCATAGTTTCCCTTATCGTATGACCAGTATTTTTTGCAAGAAACTAAAAATCGTTTCTTCGGGAAATCCTTTCTTTGTTACAAATCTGATAATAAAACTTAACTGATCATTATGAGTTATATCAGGTGTGGAATCGACTATAATTGAGAAATATTTGAAACGTTCACTTTCTTTCTCTATTGCGATTGGGATGAGCGCGTAAATTTGTCCATAATCTGAATAATAGTTTCGTTCAATAAGGACAAGGATCCAATTTATTCGGTTCACGCTTAAGCGCCAATTTCCCCCCCGGCCCCCCTAAAATTACAATAAAATTTGGAAGATTTTCCCTTTTTTCCAAAGGCCGATTTTGATCCTATATATTAAACACCAAACTGTAACCTTTTCTGACGTCCAGTACTTTCATTTTCTTTTAGAGTGTTTTTCTGTGTGGTCGGTATATTCATTCTTTCGAATTTTCAATTTTCTCCAAACGCCCAGTTTTTGACCCCATTTTTTTCAGAATCAAACTCCCAAATTTATTCGAGAATGCTTCAATACTTGAAATATTCAGCTAGATGGGTCCCATTATCTGCAGAAAGTCCGATGAGAGAGTACCTTTTTTGAATTTTTTGAGTTTGTGCTCAGCGTTTGTTATCCAATTTCAAGACCCACTTTTTGAGATTTTTAAATTAGAGAGAGTTGCATAATTTTTTTTCTGGTGTCGGCGAACGTTGAATGAATTTTCAGGCTTATGTAGTCGAGAGTAATGGCACAATTATTTTACTTATAATAAATTTTTTATATAATGCCCATTAGTTTTGGATTTGTTCTTGGAACAAATTTTCCAAAAAAAAAAATTGGAAATTTTTAAAAATTTCTTTTGTATACAAAAAGTGTATCTATGTAAAAAGATAGCATGCTCGCCCGACTATATAGCCCTGAAAATTTGATGTTGATCGGACAAGTAAAAAAAAAATCTCAATATTTCACTTTTTCAAACGTTTGAATTTTTGGAAAAGTGAAAAATTTATATATTTTCTTCTACTTATCTGAAGGCGGTCAGCTTCAAGTGCGATTAAGGGGCGAATGAGGGTGGATTGAAGACACTATTTTTTGGAAGCCGACACCTCTAGACTTCTCCATAGAATAATGAAATAATTGTGAAGTTGTTGCGATATCTATTTTTTTTTAAAAAAAAGTGTTGTCTGAAATAGTGTTTTATGGTGTGTGAATAAAGGAAAGTCTACTCCAATGTAAAAAGAATGTTGATATGTACCCCTATCACTCCATGAATGCCCAGTAGTTGGTAACCTCGTCGCTTCGAGAGCGCTACTTCTCTCCCCTATATATATATATATATATGATATAATAATATATATATTATATATATATAGTAATAATATATATTATAAAGATATAGAATTTAATATAGATATATAGCTAGTACGATAAAGTATATATATAATATATATATATATTATATATATAATATATATATATATATATATATATATATATATATATAAAATGTCCAATTCCGCGTCTTCGTCAACAAGTTCATTCAGTTAAAAGAAGCCGACAAGCAGATGTTTAAATGTAAAATGATGCTTGGACAATTTGAATATGAGCCTCTGGAACTTGTTAGCTTTCGGTTTTAGAAATGGGAAATGAAAAAGAACTATGAACGCGAAACACTTTTTAAAATATTGTTTGTGCTGTGATAAATGTGGCAATACATGGAGAGGATCTTTGATATTATGAAAGAAAGAATAATAAATGTAATGGGATAGCAAAGATGAAAATTAGTACATTTACTGTTAAAGCTGAACTTTTCGTTCAAATTTACTTTTGTCACTAACTATTTTAAATTATGCTCTTCTTTTTCTACCCCCTCTTGTAATTAATTTTAAAGACACTATTTCTTCTGTCTCTAAGTCTAATGCTAACAGTAGTGTGTATGATCCTTACGACATTCCACAACTTTTTCAAAAACTCGTGGTTTTGAAAAAACTTGAAATTTGCTTCATAAACTTTGTATTCAGTCTATAAGTCAGGTGTTTGGAGCGAAAGAAAATATTCTGGGGTCTATCTCCAGTTCTCGCTTTTCAAAGATTTCAACTCCAACTTCTGATCTATCATGGTATACAAACAAATAAAGCTAAAGGGGACAGTAATTAATTGATTATGGACGACATAATCAATTAATTACTGTCCCCTTTAGCTTTATTTGTGGAAACATGCGTACACAGTTCGTAGGACATCGGAAAAGCTTGAAAAACATTAGTATATGTTCATTGTAACCAAAACAAATGTAATGTCAATCGAGATACTTTATTACCAATGGTTTTCAAACTGGGCTTAGGGTGCGTCTAGAAATACCAGTGGGTGCGCGACAAGCGTATTGGGAATTAAAATTCATTGTGTAATTTATTTACACAAGTGTTTCAAAAATTTCAACGAAAAAATGCTTATAATAATTGTTAAGAAAATAGCAGAGCATGATCTATTTTATTCTTGGGGTGCGCCACTAATAAAAGATTGGGTGGAACCACTGTTTGTAGATATCAAAATCTGTCATTGTGAAAACGAGGAACATTAGCAATCCACAGGGAGCGGCTATATTTAATCTGTAAACAGATTCTATTGCGTAATTAGGAAACATTTAAGCAGATTCTGTTTTTTTATGATAGTAAGAAAATTAATCAAATGCAGTTTAGTTGGTTATCTCATATTTCAAAAAAAAAAAAACTGGCAGAATGATGTTGGCTACATAAAAGGCAAATTTTGCGTCAAATCTTTAGTACTTCAAATAAAAAAATGAGGCCAGATATTGTTAGTTACAATTAAACAGTAAAGTTTACATAATATGATTCTGGACTATATTTGGAAAAAAACGTATATTAGCAGGTGTAGTTGGCAGAATCTAAATAAATATTTATAGTGCTCTTTTTATATTAGGAAAGAAATTAATTAGCAGGACGCCTTTACCACATTAAAAAAATGAAAAAGATGAAATTGATTATATCATATTAAATATTATAAACAGTTAGTTGGCTATAAAAATATAAAATATTAAAAAAAATGTAATTGACACATCGTTGGAAAATATAGAATGTATATAGTATATATGTATATATATATACTAGTATAGATAATATATTAATATATATATATATATATATATATATATATATAAATATATATATATATAATATTATATAATATATAATATATAGATATATATATTATATAGATATATATATAATTATTTATATTTATATTATATATATATATAGTATATATAATATATATATATAATATATATATATAGTATATATATATATATAGGAGTGTGATAGTATATATCATATATATATATACTATAGTATATATATATATAATATAATTATATAATATATTATCATATATAAATTTTATATATATATATATATATAAATATATATAGATATTAAGTATATATATATATATATTTATTATATATATATATAGTATATATATATATATATATAGTATATTATATATGATATGATAGTGGATCAGTGGCGAGGACGTGCATTTTCCACAGCAGTCATCGCTCCAGTTACCCGGTTCCCTATTCCGACATTATTATATATATATATATATATAATATATATATATAATATTATATATATAGTATTTTTTATATATAGGATATATATATATATATATTATATATTATATAGTATATATATAGTATATATATTATATATATATATATACAACCACCTGTGGCAAAACCATTCCAAAAGTTGTAAGCTCGTTTTTGCTGAAAGAATGCGTGTTGTATATATCAAAGATGGGATGCATTTGATCAGTTCCCTTAATCATTGGCCTGCCGCTGGGTCTCCCGTCCGGGTGCTCTACTATGAAGAATGTATTGGTCTCCTGAAAAGTTTATTGGTCCCCTCTGAGAAATCGCCTTTCTACTGAAAAACATTCCTAACTCCTTCAGGCCTCTCCTCATAGCTCTTACCATCAAACCAGAAAAATCATCCTTTTGCTCTACTTTGCACTCTCTCGAGCATATGCTGAAGGTCTTTCTTTAAAAAAGTGCCCAAGACTGTGCGCAAGAATACTCTTATTATTGGCCTGGCCTTAACATAGCTTATTATACAGTTTACTTTTACTTTACTTTGCTCTTGTAACAAGCATTTGCGATTTTTATGCCCATTTATTTCTTATTAGCTTTATTATTTGCTTCCAAACACTGATTAACTACTTCAAATTTACTGCTGGTATGTAATGGATACACTCTAGATCTTTTCTTGTCCACGAGTTCAAGCTAATCCCATCATTATCGCAGTTTAAACTGTTATTGATATATACCTAGGTGTAAGAAACCTCTACCATTGTACTATAAAAAATTCATTTGGCCACTTCTGCCACCCAAGAAGTTTATCAAGTCATTTGTGAATCTTATACAATCCTTCACTTTTCGCTAACTGAGTGGGCCATGGTAATCATCTTGCAAAACTTGTTAGAAACCTTAGCATTTGAGGAAGGTCCATGGTCTAAATCACTTAATATATATGAGGAACAATAGAAACCCCAGCTCTGAACCCTGTGGGACACCACTCTTCACTATTTCCCCAGGATGACTTATTGCCATTTAGTTGTACACACTGTTTCTAGTCCACAACTTACTCTTTAATCAACCAATTCTTGATTGACACACTTGATCCTATTGGTCACCACGTAGTCCTTCTCTTCTAAAATACACCACCATCGCTCCTATTGTGTAATCTGACCACAACCTTTAATATCTCTTAATTTCGAATAACTTTTTTCTCCAACAGCTTCTTCCTGCCCTATGCGTTTTTTTCTGCCACTTTGATCGGGCTGATTGGGGCCTTGCGTCATTCTACGCTAACGTATAATTGGCATGGGTGACTTGCTTTTGACGCTGGGATGACGCTCGCTGAGTTTGCACTCTAAGGTGGGAGCTGTAATCGTTGACGGGATGAGCAGGTTCATTCCTCTTCGATTAAAGCTTTCTCTCCTCATAATCCATGGTTCATTCGTGCTTGTTCTCTGGCACATTCAGGCAGGCTAGAGACAGTGGATATCGGGAGTGGAAAAATTCTCGGTTCTCCTATCACTCTCGCTAATTTTCACTCAGCTAGGAATCGTTGCGCAGTGGTGCTCTTCGACGAGCAAAGCGGCTTGCGATCAACGAGAAGTGCGCTAAACCTCCCTTGGATCTCCTTACTAACAAAATCTTTCTGGCTCGTCTTGCCAAAAAAAACATCTCTAACAAATTTCTGTAAATCATCTTTTGCCCCTCTTATTCGAACTTTGAGCTCTGTGTCTAACTCTTCCAACTGAAAAGGCCTAATCTCGTATCGGCCTCCTTATTTTTCACCTAACTCAACCTGACGAGTTCTGGGCATTCCTCCTGCCTCTCCTTCTCCTTCTCCTCTCATGATGTCCTATGTGCGTTTGCCTTTGATTACATTTGATCGGGTACACAGGCTCCTAAGATCTATGAACGTTAGGAAGGCGGGTGCCGCGATGGCATTCCTCCCCGAGTTTTGAGGGAATGTGCTTACGTGAGCTTGACCCCCCGTTGCCTCTCGGTTCAGTGACTATGATCCTAGTGTCTCTGGAATAACTGAGCGACTTTGCCCGTTCCCAGGTTGGTTTGAAGCGACGCACGTGGGAGTGTCCAAGCCGGGTATTGCCGAAGAAAAATGAAGCCGGTCTGATCGTTCTACTATCCCTAGGTAGCTGCGTGCATTGTATGTCTGATCTAGAGGATGCTTGAGAACACTTCTTAACTCTCACTTGCTGTAGGGCCATTCGTGAGATCGGGTGGGTCATTCTGGTTGTCTTTCGGATCACCAGTACGCTTGTGTCGTCGTTCAACGGGTGCTGACTGGCGAGTGGGTATTACTGTTCTCTATTTAAGCCGAGGTTGTATGGGGTTTCCGTCTCTTTAGGAACTACGGGGACTGCTTGGTGCGGGCTCGACATATCCAAATGTCATTTGAGCCGGGGGTTGGTTATTTATGAGCCACGCGTCACTGCTCTCCAAGCCGTCCCCTCCTGTTAGGGTTTCCTCACTCTTGCTTACTTATGGTCTAGCTCTTCTTTCATGTCGCTCATATTCGGATGTGGTTGATGGAGCGAATTCTTCTTTTTTTCTGTCAATAGTGTGTTCCTCAGGGTTCGGTCGGCTTTATCTCCTACTTTATTCTTAACTTTTCATTAATGTGATCTTCTCACCTGCACACTAACTCTAGCCACTCTTATGCCGATGACTCGACCCTTCACTCTTCAACTCATTTCCATTCTCCTCCTTCTTTTACTTCTAGAATTGCATCTCGTCTAATTCTTTCCGATTCTATTCTCGCTGATTGGATAGAATTTCCAATTGCGGTCGTCTAAACCTTGTGAAATTCATCTCTTAAAACTTCAACTTCTACAAATCTCCCTCTCTAAATCACCTAACTTACTTTCCTTTATCTTTCGACTGTTCTTCTGTCTCTCCTGTTGACAATATAAAATCCTTGAACATAAACATAAACAAAAAACTGTCTTGGAAACCTCACATCACAACGTTTGCTAGGAAACCTTCACATCAACAGGGCCTTCTGTTTTGGTTGCAAGATTTTTCCTCATCACAATTACTAGAACTATACAAGGGTCTCATTCGCCCTTGTATGGAGTTACTGTTCTCATATCTTGGGGCTCTGTTTCACCCGGCTTTTGGACAGGGTTTAGTCAAAAGCCAAAAGGCTTTATAAACTGTTCTGTACTTTCCAATTCATTTGACCCTCTATCTTGCGGCGCCATGTTGTACTTTATCTCTTTTCCATAGGAACCGTAGTGGCAGGTACTCGAGGGTACTGACACCCACATCCGCCACCTTTGACGACGGCCTTACAGTATAATGAGCTTAATTTCTTCCACGATTTTGTGTGGATCTTGGGTAACTCCAGCTAGTAGCTGACGGTGCTTCTTTCTTTCGCCACCTCAGTTCTGTGGTAATTATCACTTCCAGTCTTCTGTAGTTCCTGCTGAAATTTAATCTCACTCACTTTAAAGGCCTGCGATCTGATTCGCATCTGGCTGTTAATTTGCGCTAGCGGATTGGAAACTTTGGTGTGCAAACACCCCCTCCCTGAATAGGGCTCTGCCGTGAGGGGTGAGAGAGAATGAGTGGTAGTGACAACTAAAAAAAAAAAAAAAAAAAAATGTTACGACTCCACCTAATAGACCTAACATGAAGTAACGTTGCATTGCATCAGCCTTTATGTGGGGGGAACCTTATTCAAAAGATATAAATATATAATATAATATATATATATAATATAATATATATAATATATATATGTATATATATATAGTAATATATATTATATTATATATTATAATGATAGTATATAATATAATATATAGATATAAGATATATATATATATAATATATATAACTATATATATAGAGAGGAGAGATAGAGAGAGTGGAGAAGAGAGAGAGAGAAGGAGAGCGGCCGACAAATGGTTTTTTTTTAAAGTTAGAAATGGGAAAAAGAAAGAATAAAAAATAAAAAAAAAGGCAGTAAAAAAATCAAATTTCATATTTAAATTTTCAATAATAATAATATATAATAATTGAATTAATAATAATATAATAATAATAATTAATAAATAATAATGGAATAATAAAGAATAATAATGAATAATATTAATAAAATAATTAATAATTAATAAATAATATAATGATATTTAGGTTATTTTTCAAAGTAATTTCCCATTTAAAATACATATTTCTTTCAAGGAAACGAATTTTTGCCAATATTTTAATAATCATATTTTTAATTATATGAAAATAGATATATATATTTCTAAAGTAAGGAACTTAAAAGATTTACTGTAGATTTTTGGTAAAAAGAGTGAAATTTAATATTATCATTAACTTATTCTTTTCAATTTTGAAGCATCTAATAAATAATTTTTTGAATTATTATAATTCAACTATAATACGTTTTACTGATAATTTTCTGAAGTTGCCGTCGAAGTGTGTGAAAAAACGAGAATTGTAAATTACTTAAGCTTTATTAAATATAGGAGTAGAAACCAAGAATTCGGCATCAAATAGTTTCTTCAGCGACAAAATCGTATAGGATTTGAGGTAAGCCAATGTTAATATCACTACATTGTTTATGGCAATAGCAATTTGATATGCATGAAACCATTAGTGATAAATAATACAGAAAGATAATGTTGCTCGCAATTGATCGCGACAAAAATTTTACCAGATTTACAATAGTTATGTGTTATAATAATATAAATTACATTGTAAAAGCCTCTCAGTTCAAGGATATATATATTATATATTTATAATATATAATATATAATATTATATATATATATAGGAAATATATATGATATATATAGTAGTATATATATATACAGTATAAATATATATAAATATAAATAAATTATATATATATAATATAATTGAAAAATGAAAAATGAAAATAAAGAATAATATTGAAAATTTTGAAAAAAAAAGAATTGCATTTATTTTTATATCTCATCTGGTCAGTCATCGCCGCATCAATAGAATGACTGACGCTTTGGAACCACTAGAGGTATATACTGTAAATGAGTAGTAGATATAGTGTATATATATATATTATATATATATATAATTAGTATATTATATATATATAAATAATATAGATATATTTTAGGAATTATTATATATATATATATAGTAGATAAGTATTAATATTATATAAAAAATAATAGAGAGGAGAGAAGACAGGAGAGAGCCGAGAGAGGAAAGAGAGAGAGAGGTAGAAGAGAGGATAGAGAGACGAGAGGAGAGAATGGAGAGAGAGAGAGGAGAGAAGGAGATGAGGAGAAGAGAAAGGAGATAGATGTAGAGAAGAGAGAAGAGGAGAGAAAAGAGAGAGAGAGAGAGAGAGAAGAGGAGAGAAGGAGAGAGGAGAGGAGAGGAGAATGAGAGAGAGATGAGAGAGAGAGAGAAGAGACTCAAAAAACGTGTTTATATTGTTTAGAGAAGCTGCATAATTATAAGTGTTTCGCGCTACAGTAAATTGTGAGAGAAGAGATAATATTATTGGTAATAATAATCTGTAAAATTGTAGGCTTAATAAGAGCTTTGAACTCTTTGGAGAATCAACTTATCAGAAACAGTTCAGTATGTGGTTTTAGAATGGTGGAGAGAGTTACTCAAACTTAAAATTTTGTGAGTAGTTTCGTCAATGTGCTCGATGCGATTTACTTGCAAAAAAAAAAAAAAAACAATACAAAAAGGGGGCAAGGCAATGACGGTAGTCTATTTAAACAATTTTCAAACATTTAATTCTCCTTTGCTTTTTTATTGCAATTCAGGCAAAAAAAAAAACAAATAAATAGATAGTATACCAGTATATAATCAGGTATATATATGATAATATATATAATATATAGTATATATATATAATATATTACTATATATATAATAAGTATAAGTATAATATATATATATATTACTAGTTAAGGTAGGTAGAATATATATAGATATATAATATATATATAAGTATAATATATATATATATATATATATATATATATATATAGATATATACTTATCACAATTCAATATTTAATGACCAAAAAAAGGAGTGCACAGGAATACAGCAGCGATTACCAAACTTGTTGAAAAACTAACCAGATAACGAAGAAATATCAATAATTTTCAATACCCACGGTTTCTGTTTGAATGTTTTCTAGAAAATGGGATAACTGTTAAAGAATTTTTCGAGCTGAAAGATGATGTTTCGAGCCATTGAAAACAAGAATGTTTTCTCTTCCCAAATTAGTAATTCGTGAAAGCACAGAGGTCAGTGAATTCAAGGCCACTCTCCTAGTTTTAACTATATTTTATTGAAGTGGTTGTTTTTCAAATTGAAAAGGGTAATGAATGGTGTACCTATCGGTGTATAAAAGTTAATATGACATGAAGTAAATGACAGAATATAATTAATGAAAAATGAAAAAATAAATTTTTAATAGAACAAACATCTGTGAAATACCGTTATTAATAAATTTATTGGTTGAATCGCAGCCATTTTCAGTTGATGCCTAAAAAATAATAGGGAAAGGAATTTAGGGATAAAACCCCAGAGAGAAGAATCGACGCCGAATGATGAAGTTTAGAAATTAATGCCCTGTGCCAGACTCTATAAAAAGTTATCAATATATCTAGTGTTACAGTGAAGTATAATCGAAATGTCCAAGATCAGAGGAATAAATGAAGAGAGAATCGAAAGATCACCATTAGAACGCTTCTTACTGAAGAAGGAAAATTTGAAGTTAATGGGCATAGAAGAAACATTTACCAAGACAAGTTTTAATCATCACAGGTGGGATACCGCTAGATCCGAGCTCATTAAAAAATTCTAATTTAGTTAAAAAAAGGGCAGAAATAAATGATTAGGAGGTAGGTTAAGATAAATTAATACCCTT
>JABUQX010019628.1:17500-20000 GCA_015478945.1 Trachelipus rathkii | reverse complement strand
TCATTTCGTGTTCCTATCATGACATACAAAAAGGTATCGAAACAAGACAGAAGGGCTGTGAAGAATTTTCTTGGGTGGTGAATAGCAGATAATATCTATATGTTGTTTCGAAACATTGTGAAGGAATCTCAATGTCTTCCACAGGTAGTTTTGCTGGTGAAAAAAATCTATTATGAAGGTTTAACATTGATGACACATGAGAACCGACATGCAAATGTCCCGATCCATATTTTTGCAGACATAGCTTTTCTTTGCTAAGCAATTGGAAGCTTTAATGCTTGGATAAGATAAATCATGAAGCTCATTAAGAATCTTGTTTTTGGTAAGCATAGGAACGGATCGTCTAGGTAATGAGATATTTAATTAAAGACGTCACAATAAAACAAAGATTAATTACCGTGAAGAGAAGAAAACCTAATTTAAAAAAAGTAAACTATTTCGTTATCTACTTCCTGAGAAAGTGCTATAGTTGGGATATCCACAAGATCCAAAAATGGAAGAAAGATATCGAAATAAAGTGTCAAGTTCAACATTATCAGAATATTTGATTTCGACAATAGAGGCAATATACTATGTTAGGAAAGAAAATGAACAAGTTGACGGTCACTCTTAAAGCGAAAACGAGGTCTTTATGATTAGTACATAAAATAACATATCTTCCACACAAGAAGGATTAAAATGCAAACCTCCTAAATAGTGGGCCAACAACTCACGTTCAAAAGTGGAATGTTTTCTTTGAAAGTAGGTTATTTTTTTACTTTAAAAATCAATCAGAATAAGAATGTTATCTACCACCATCTGATAAAACACTGTTCCACTGGTAACTTGGAAAGTATCAGTGATCAATTGGTGATGCGTCATATCAGGGTGGATTAAACGAAACAATGACGTTTTAATATCTTGGGAGGCTTCTGAAGACTTCAAAGGACACGTTTTATAATCTCCGGTGTTGAAAAAGAAAGGTAAAAAAAAATTATGTATTAAACAATGGTAAAACTCCACTATGCACAGAATATTTCGGAGCAAGGTTTAAGCGGCAGGCTTCGGGCATGCAAAATTTCAATCTGCTTTGACACAGAAGGCACAAGACCATCAAGTGAAACACTGAAGCTTAAATAGTTCAAGAGTTATTCAAAAAATGTATATTTAGGTGCAGCAATTAGTAATGAGAGATCCTGTAACATTTGAAAGTTCTTTCGAAGGTAAACAGTATGCTCCTGATCAGAAGATAAATTTAAGGATCGTCGATCTAAACAGAAATGTAAGGGACATCCCTAAAATTGGACCCCATGAACCTCTTAAAGGTGACTCCAGAATTATGGAACTCAAAAGGCATGAACAAATTTCTTAAAGGTAAAAATGGTCATTATACTGATTTGGGCTTTGATGGCACGCCAGGGGGGTTTAAATTTAATTAAAAGAAAACTATACACCATGCAATTTAAACTAAAGACCGTAAATAAGCTGTAAAGGATAATTATCTGGATTAGTTCCAACTCTAATAGCCCCAAAACTCCCACAAGGATGCATTTCATTCAGTATCTTTTTATGGACTGGATTTAGTGGCTACATCCAAGAAGATATAGAGAGTCGAATATATTCAGATTGTAATAAAATTGCAAATTCGCTTTAGTAACAACAAATTTATCCACGGGAATGTGGCTAATCTTGAAATATACGTAATGAACATCTATCCTATGAAACATCAGAGAATCAGTAGGGTAATGTTGTCAATGATTTATATTGGACGCAAGTGAAGTAAAGTCATTCAAAAATTTATCAACGCAAGGATCTAGTACACTAATATTGAATATTAATAATGAGACCAAGCCTTCAACAATCCGAATAGGAATTCCGAAGATCGTGGTAGAATCAAAATGACTTTTCTAATACATTCAATAAATAATTAAACTGAAAGAATAATAATAACAATAAACGTTGAAGATATATCTAACAATAAGCTTTGAAGGTATATCAGCCACACAATTGTTCAAGGATATCCCGTCGACGAAAAGGTAAAAGAAAAGTGGTTTAATCATGATACCCTTTAATTCTGCTGCTAAAGGCAAGGGCAAAGATCCAATTTTGGGCTGGGGCTGGCCCCCATTTTCACCCCACCTAAAAGTAAAATTCGGAATTAATCATCTCAGCAGAATTTTGACTATATAAACACCAAAGGAAAATCAAGCTTTTTTATTTTGGAGCCTCTAAAAGAACGTTGTTTTCCCCTCTTCCCTTTCAATCATAAATTTGTCCTGCTACGGTGTTCTATTCTATTTTAAAAAGCTATTTTTTTCCATTTTTTTTTTAGCGCGCTCGTCTGTAGTTTTTAATTTTTATAAAGATTTTTTCATAATTATTTACTCAAAAACACCCATACTTGTGTGATCCATATTCTTTGTGTAGTAATCAGACACTATCCAAGATTGGCATATTTGTCTACGTAACATTGAGACCGTTACGAAAAAGCTTGAGGAATTATGCACTCAATAGGTCCCGT
>JABUQX010019628.1:0-5000 GCA_015478945.1 Trachelipus rathkii | reverse complement strand
AGGGAATTTACGTTATCTGATTGCTCAGACAATACTGCTATTTGCTTCTGCAATGATTGGACATCATCCATAGCAGTTCCAAATAAAGAACGAAGAAATTTTCCACCGACGTCAAGTAATCCACGACGTTTTCGGGAAGTAGAAGAAGAGGAAGAATAAGAGTTTATCCATGGATCATTCAAAAGAAAATTCAATTGTTGCAGAGTATGAGAAGCATACCGATCTAAAATATCCATTTGATATACATAAATATGGTTATTTTGATTCCACAACGATCCGTTGTAAGATATAGCAGAGATGTAAGATTGACGTTTGAAACGATCTAAAGTGTACGTTCTTCTTTTAGGGATAGGAGTAGGAGGAAAATGATCAATAGGATTCAAAGGTCGCCAGGTATGTTCTTTTTTCGAATTAGGAATTGATGATTCAAAAGCATATATTTTCTTTCTAAAGAATGGTAAGAAAGATTCACATAAATTGGTGACATCAGTTTTGGAACTTAACAGTTGTGTATAAATTTCTCTAGAGTTCCTTAAATCTACTCGTAGATCTAAGTATCCAGAAATAAATTTGACGTTGCTGTCAAAATCCATGATGAGACCAGGGTTAATCATTATAGCATTATCGGTTTTAGCATTAGAATAAGGAAAACTTAAACAAAAAGCAAAACAAAAGCGAAGCATGATTAAATGGAATTGAGGAAGGATAGATAATGTCAACATCTGAAAAGGAAGAACATAACAATTAAGATAGATGAATAATTCATAACTATAATATATATATAAACACAAAAAGCATACATATAACATCTATTAATTTTAAATGTAAACTTGGTTTGGTTTCATAAATTTTTTTTTCAATTTTCATTCTTTTTCATTTTTATTCTATTTTCTTCATTTTGTAAAAGGAAGGGTATAAACCCAACATATAAAGATATAAGAAAGGTATAAGAATACAAATACAAAACATAATAAGAATAATATACTAGGTAATAACACATATAATAGTATAGGAATATAGTATATAACACTTAAAGGATATTTACTTAAGTGTAACTATGTACTAATAAGTATATTAATATACACTTGTATAACACTGTGTAGACTATATTACATAAGTGTACTTATCATACTAAAAGTCAAAAAATCCCAGCGCGCAAAACACACGAAAAGTTCGAGCGTCTTAAATATTACTATAATTTCAAAACGATATATATAATAAATATATATAGTATAACGCAGCTGACACCACGATGTAATTATCTCTTAAAATTAGCTATATACACAATTTACAGTTTCATATTTACTTCAAGGAATCACCGTTGAATAAATATGAGGTGAACACGAATTATATATGTGTGTTCTATGGTGTGTTCTAAGGGTAATAATTATATTGTTGATTTTGTATATGATTGATATGGTTTATGTTTCTTGGTTTAGGAATAGCTCCAGTGCTGTGCAAAAATCAACGTACCACTGGTTGTAGGTCAATTGACAGAGTAGTGTGAATGTAGGTTAAAGTTTGATGTTAAAAATATTAGAAGAAAGGAGTTATGTACATCCGTTATTGGTAAAGAGAAATGGAGAAAATATGGAGTTAAAAATGTAACGCACAGAGATACATCCTTTGTGAATAAAGTAGGTAAGAGAATAATCAAGAGACTTCAGGAATTTTATGGTGTGTGAAAGCTTCGGATGATTTAGGTGGAAGCTTATAGTCGTCAATCAGAGAATATCTCTGACTTAAAGTCAAAGTTAGTGGAAAGGATAACATTCTCTTGACTTAGATAGTGTAATGTAGGTAAGAATGTCTCTTGACTTAAGCAAGGTATAATGTAGAGGAAACTACTCTGACACATTACCAAAGGATAATTGCCTAAATATGTCAGAAAACAGATCTTAGACACGTACATTGGGATGGAGGAAGTCCAGGATATAGAATTTGATTCAACTGAATGAAAGATAGGTGATTCAGTATTGACAGGAGGCAGGAGTGACACTATCAGTCTTGCCTGATCTGCATAAGTTCTCATTGAGGCAGAATGAGCAAGAAGACCCTAAAATTTGTAGGATGAGGACTACGCGTATGAAGATCTATGTCTGTCGTCATCTACTTAAATAAAAGGTTTCTCAGGAGTAGAAGAAAAGGATTGGATGTTAGAGATATGGTTCATCATAAATCAATAGGGCCTCTAACACCTGTTGATAGTCTGGGGAAGACGTAAGGACCACTTACTAATGAGTAGAAGAAACGACCTAGAAAGAAGAGGAGAGGCTATTGCAGTTAGAAGCTCTGACCAGACAGAAATAGTGAGAGAAATTAAAAGAAAGCTTGCGAGAGCTCATAAGAATAAAATAATCTTTCTTAAAGAATGTGTAAATATGGATTAAAACATTCCATTAGGATCTTGGCCAAAGAGAATCAGAATGGAACCTCTTTCGTTTGTTGTTAGATATATATGGGAGTATACTAACTATCTTGGGAAGACTGTATACCCGAAGGATGGTACGAAATTAGGGGAGATAGGAGTTACATCTCTTGATTTGCTTCCTCTAGTTTATTAGCTGTGGTTACTGCGGCTATCCTTAATGTGGCCACCTAGTGATGTGACCGAACTCGGAGAATGTTATGTTGTGCATTGTGTGATTGTTGCTGAACTCGGAGTGTTGTTGTTGCACTTGAGCTTTAGTGTGGCTGGACCGCTTGTGACCACAGCTATGTAACTGAGTGCATAACGTTGTATTGATAAGAATCATATCTACTATATAATAACATCATCATCGTTTTCAGATAGATATATCAGTAAGAAGGTCCCCTCCACTAAGATACGAATGACGACATTCGATTAGCATAGCGCAGTGGAGTTAGCAGGAGCGGCTGGCGCTAAAAACCACGCTGACAGTTTCGGGGCAATGGTGAGATTCTTAAGGATCATAGATTGCCAACTGGAGCGAAAGATATATATGTCCACACGTTTTAACAATTGGCATGGCGTAAAGAATCTTTAAATTTAATCCACATAACTTCAAAATTTCTCTATATTTGTAACAAGACAAATCTGAGGAGATATTATGTTAAATTTAAATAAACATTAAAGACAATACTAACAATAAGCCCGACCCATTCTGAATAAATTCGATATAAATGAGGATTTACCTGCAAAGTAAATAAAAGTATCGCCAACACGTATAGGACGTATAGGAGCCTTTGAGTGTTTTTGAGTGTTGTTGTTGGGCGATTCTTAATGTTTCTTTTTCCAGTTTTTGACGAGCCAATTCGCGGATGGCAGCAGCTCTTTCAGCCATTTCCGCGTTAAAGTCATATAGATGATCCTTTAAAGGCTGCGTTTTGTTAACAAAAGGAGAAACATTAAGTCAGGAGGTCTTAAGGCGGTAGCCTTAACAACATAAAAATGGTGAACCAGAAAAGAGAGGAGTATTTCCAATAGACTGAGATTATATAAAGTATTAAATTAAGAAATTTGCTGAGAAGCAAAAGCAACTGTATTTTCCCATAATCGTCGTGCTTGTGAAACAAAATGACCCAAGAATCCTCAATACTCTATATTTTCTCGCTCCACAAGCGTGCTCGCAGGATGTTCGGACAGCTATGTGCGATTTTTTAATGTTCCATGTTTATGACAAACTTCTTTAGAAAAAAACATCTGACTGATTCTAGCAGCTCGGTCTAGCGTTTGAGGATTTCCGCGTACGAATGATGCATAATGGATTCTATTAAGTAACTTCTATTAAAGGAAGTTTCGTGCAACTAACCTTACCATCTCTAGAAGCTACAGGGCATATTTCACAATATCTAGTGAGCGCATCCTTAAAAACTAGGATGACCATATAGTATCTAAATGTTACTCTAGAAAAAGCGAAAAATGTAAAGGATATCAGTTGATAGCAACTGGATGAGCTTAGAATCTACCTTGTACATTCAAGACCAAGAAAGACAATATGTTCAGAAAGAAATAAATAAAAAGTAGATAGTCCAGGAAAGTAATCTTTCCCTTAACTAGGTTAATTTCAGTTGCGATTCATTCACCTGGATAGTCCTCAGAAAGTGTATAATTATTTCAAAAAATTATAACTCTATATATATATATGATATATATGATATACGTTTATACAATAATAAACTGTCAATCAGATATATTTTTTTTAAGTTGAAGGAAACCCAATAACTAAAACCTTGACTTAAAGATTGGAGACAGCGTCCGGGTAGGAGGAATTTTTCCAATACGTTATAATTTCCGATAGTCTATAGACTATTATACGTACTTTTCATGGATAAATAACATCATCTATAGATGGATAATATAAACTCTTAGTATATATAGTCGTGAGAAAAATAGCTATGGAAACAGTGAAATTAATGACAAGAAGCCTATTAGAAGCTTATCATTATTGAGTGAATGATTTGAAACTTTTATAAACCGAGGAAATGCAGAAGTATTTGTCTAATCAGGATCGTCTTCTAATAGTAAAGAAGAAATGGTGACGTGACTCCATAAGTGTCTAAAACTGACAAACTACGCGCATATATATAGGGGTAAACTAAGATACATCAGGAATTGAATATTCAGATTTACCCATCGATATGAACTATCTTCTGTTGAAATGAACTGCAATTTTGAGATCCACCCTTTCTGAGACACCAGGTATCTAATATGTTTATGATCTAAATAGGATGTCTTACTAAATGCCCGGAATGGATCCGTTTAAATTTTTAAGAGGGCAACCAATAATGATTTAGTTCTAAATTTGGTGTAAATCTTGTACTATAGCCAACGCTTCCTTTCGTCTGTCTATAGTGATCTGTCAGCTTTTTACTTAGCATTTTGGGAAGTGAAAAGCAGAGACCGGTTTTTTCTTCCCAATTTCCGTCTCAATCGCTAACTGAAGCTAATTACAGCGCCTCACTATCACCGAACAAATCAGACAGCATATCTTAACTATACTTATGCTGCTTTAAACTCTCATGCAACGCTATCTCCC
>JABUQX010019627.1:20000-25105 GCA_015478945.1 Trachelipus rathkii | reverse complement strand
AGTTAGGAGGGAGGAGGGAGGGAAGTGAGGAGGAGGGAGGAGGAAGGGGAAGGTTGGAGTTTTGTGAAAAAACAATTTATGAAATATCTTGAACATATAAAGTTATGTAAGTATCCTATTAAATATTACACTAGTTTGAATCTTAAGGGGAAATGCTCATTGTTTTAGTTAATTTTAGTGAAAAATTTTTCAAATTATATAGTTTCCTATTATTATTTATAATATTATATTATTATTATATTATTATTATTATTATTATTATTTTATAATTTTTTTAATTTAATTATTATTATTATTATTATTATTATTATTATTATTATTATTATTATTATTATTATTATTATTATTATTATTATATTATTATTATTATTATTATTATTATTATATATATTTTTTATTATTATATTATATTATTAATATTATTTTTTATTATTATTATTATTATTATTATTATATATTTATATAAATAATATTATTATTATTTCCTATATTATATATTATTTTATTATTATTATATTATTATTTTAATTTATTAGTAGTATTAGTCAGTAGAGTAGTATAGTAGTGTTAGTAGAGTAGTGGTGTAGTAGCAGTAATAACCACGGCCCTGGTCGGAGAAATCCCTGGCAACTTACACCAGCTTTGATTTGAAACTACTCTAGTCGCTAAAATTTCTTATTTCGCTTGGAAAAGTATTGAATATTTAAAGAGAAATAAAGATTTCTTTATCTCAAAGAAATCGTAAGAAAAAATATGCGTGATTGAATAAAATGTTCGCAAAAAATTGCGCTGATTAATTGATTTTCCCGAAAGCGTTTAGGAAAATATGTTAAAAAAAAATACTCCTCTGAGAGAGGAAATAGGTTTTTTTTCATACGAAATTCGATGTGTGTCTGAACTTTGGTACGGCCAATAAGTCGTTTGTTACTTTATAAGGGAATGCTTGAATAAAACTAGTTCAAGAGTTGTTAGTAAATAAATTGGACTCTAAATATAAAAAAAAAAATAAGATAAATAGTAAAATAATATACTATTATGTAAAAAAAAACTCCAGAAATAAGTGTTTATTTTTAAGAAAACAAAACTGTGTGAAAAAGTCTTTTCTTACGCCAATATATATATATATATATATATATATATATATATATATATATTTATATTATTTTTATATAATATATAATATATATATATATATAATATATATATATATAATATATATATATATAATATTAATATATATATATAATATATATATATATATTATATAGTATACTCGTTAAAATCCAGTCCATTTAAAATTAGAAAGAATGTTTGTAAACGTGACCAAAAGCTCTTATGACAAAGTGTAAATTCTGCGTTACACATCTAAATATTCATACATAACTGTTTTTATTCTTTTTAATATTATTTAAAATTAAAGTAACCAAGCAAGAATCATTTCTCCAACCGTTGTGACTGCGACGATTTAAGGGAAGACAACGGTTCACACAGACACGATCACACAAGACACAGTAACGAGACTATGTGACGCTAAACAGTCGCCAACGATCTAGTACGTCGACCCAACAGTGCAACTCCTAATTTGAACCACGCAGGCACGTGACGAGCCCGCCAGGACCGCCACGATAAGATACCGCTACTACTACAGATATCACACTCGCAAAACTACCAGGACAAAAACAAGAACAGGCATACATAAAACACGCTAGCAGACCAACTACACTCAAAAGATTATCGTAAATCTTCTGACATCCGGAAACTTAGTGATCATAAGTAACATAAGGAAATTATCATATTAAAGAATGGTGAAACAAATTTCATTATGAAGAAACAAGCAGCAAAAGCTCAAAACCCACTTTGCCAAATCATTCGAGCGATTATAGTAGTTACTTGGAAAGTCAAATAACAAAGGAAGCTATTTGGCGAAATTTATTCACAATATCCATTTATACTATATACCAGTGAAAATTATATTATGTTCTGTAATCAAATACAAGAAATTTATTAATAATATATGGAAATGAAAATTATACATCTAATGTGGAATATGGATTCAACAGTGTTATTAGTTTGGTTGAAGCCAATAAATTAAGAGATCACAAACCGTTATATATATATATATATATATATATATATATATAATATATATATAAATATATATATATATATATATATATTATATATATTATATATATATATATATATATATATATATATAAAGATAATGATTAATAATATTAATAATAATAACAATAAATGTATAGTAGAATAATAAATATAATGCTAATAATAGTAAAAATAATAAGGTAATATAGTGAATAGTGAGGAATACAAAGACAGTGAATTTTGTGTGAAATATAGTGTATGAATAAAAATAATATAGTATGATTATTATAATAATAAAATAATAAAAAGTAATGATAATAATAATAAATAATAAATAATAATAAAATATTAATAATAATAATAATAATAATAATAATATAATAATAATAATAAATAATAATATAATAATAATTAAATAATAACATAATAATAAATAGCAGTGAGTAATTGATAATCTGCTCATATCATATATATATATATATATATATATATATATAATAATATATATATAATATATATATATATATATATATTAAACATATATATATATATTATATATATATATATAGTATATTATATATAAATATATATATATATATATATAATATATATATATAATATATATATAATATACTATATATATTATATATATATATATTATATAGTTAATATTATATATATATATAAATAAATTAATTAATATATATATATATATATATATATAATATATATATATATATATATATATATATATATATATATTTATATATATATATAATAAATAAATAAATAAATATATATATATATATATATATATATTATATATAATATATATATATAATATTAATATATATATATATATATATATATTATATATATATATATATTAGTATATATTATATATATAATATATATAATATATATAATATATATATATATATTTATATAATTATATTATATATATATATATATATATATATGTATATATATACTATACGTTGCTTTAGTCTATGTAAGGTGTTTAATGCTATGTATGTATACCGTGATATTATGTTACATTTATTTTGATAATATTTATTTATAAAAAAAACACCCGATAGCTAAGTGGTAGTGCACCCGCCAAAGAAAGCGAGTCCATTTGGCAGCTGGTAGTGTGGGAGAATTGAGAAATTTCTCCTGGGCCTATAGCTTCGTCCTGCTCACACGTTAAATAAATATTACCCCCTTCCTAGCATTAGGCTCTCCCCGTGAGAGCGAGATGTTTTTATTGTTATATATATATATATATATATATATATAATTATATATAATATATATATATATTATATATATATATATATAATATATATATATATATATATATATATATATATAATCATATATAATTATAGTATATTTTACAGTGCCACCACCACCTCACGGGCATGGAAGCCCTATCAGGGCGGGAGGCCGCTGCACGCTAAAATTCATCACTAGCGTAAAATTACGCAAATGAGCACAGACGAAGATCTTTAAAAGTGAGGTTAGATTAAATCAGCAGGAAACACAGGCAGAGGGAAGAGAATCCAAGAACAGATTGTGGCAGGAAAGAAAGAAGCACCGCAACGAACTAGCTGGTTACCACATCAACACAAAACTCTGTGCGCAGAACACAGCACCCCCTTGTGTCTACGAGAGCGTTTAAGGTCGGTGGTAGCGCGAGGGTGAATTTCCTCGAAACTGCCGCTGCTGTACCTATAGGAAAAGAGATTAAAGGCGACAACATCGCGCCGCAACAGATAGAGCGGTCAAGTTGAACTGGAAAGAACAGAACAAGTTTATAAGCCTTTTGGCATTTGACTGCGGACCCTTGTCCAAAAGCGGGTGAAACAGAGCCCCCCCCCAGATATTGAGAAACAGTACCCAGTACAAGGCGGCATGAGACCCTTGGTATAGCTGGAGTAACACTGAGAAGAAGGAAAAAAATCTCGCAGGGTCTAAACAGAACTCCAAGTTATCTTTTTGAGAGCTGCCCTAGCATACCGTGTGATGTGAGTTCTCTAAGACATTTTTTTGGTTGATGTTTAAATGCCAAGGATGTTTATATTGTCAACATGAGAGACGAGAGAACACCGTCGAAAGAGATAGGAAATTTAGAAGGTGTTTTAGAGAGGGAGATTTGTAGAAATGTCTTGGTTTTTAAAGAATGAATTTCACAAGGTCAGACGACCCAAATCGGATAATTCTACATCCAGATCGCGAGAATAGAATCGGGAACAGATAAGACGAACGAGAGGCAATTCTAGAAGTAAAAGAGGGGGCAGATATGAAATGAGTTGAAGAATGAAGGGTCGATCATCGGCATATGAGTGAGATAGGTTAGATGTTGACTGGTTTGAGAAGATCATTAAATGAAAAGTTAAGAATTAAAGTAGGATGAATAAACAGACCTAGGAACACAATTAACAGAAAAATGAGAACGAAGCGCTGCAATAACCACAGCCGCACCCTTATACTGAGCGACTTGAAAGAAAGCTAGACATAAGTAGCAAAGAAGGAGGAATACCCCAGAAGGAGGGATGCGTTGGAGAGCAGTGACGCATTGCCGATTACCCCAGGTCAAAATGCTGTGGATATGTTCACAGCCGCCACCACGCAAAGTCTCCATCGTAGTTCCTGAGGGCGGAAAACCAATAATATTCGGTTAAAATAGGAAAGTATACTCACCAGTGGACTTGAAACGCCGAAAAAACGCGTACTGGGCGATCGGAAAGAAAGAGAAATGATGATTCCAGAGGTCTAAAAGTGAGGGAAGTTTTAACAGAAAAAAGGGAGGTTTTCCCCCCAAAAATTAATTCTTAGATAGAATACAGGTGAGAACTATAGGGCGAGATAGTTAGGAGGATCAGAGCGGCTTCCTTTCTTCGAATAGGTTGGACATGTGCGTGCTTCAAACACGAGGGAAAGTGTTAGTATTTAGACATAAGAGAATATAGTGAACGAGGGAGGGGCCAGTCGGA
>JABUQX010019627.1:5000-7500 GCA_015478945.1 Trachelipus rathkii | reverse complement strand
CTAACCAACTTTTACCTAACTTTTACCTACTAACTTTTACCTAACATTTTTCATGAAGGATTTACCCTTCATATTTGCAAGTTTATAACTTTTTAGCAATTACATTAAATTTAAACCAAAGTTTAAAGTGATCCGTAAACTAAATTAAATAAGAAAAAAATAAACTTTTTATATTTACACAAATTTAAAATTATTTCTATCGAAATCAATTACATCTCTCCGTCATCACTTTTAAAAAGTGTTTTAATTAAATTTAATTCACTTGGTTTAATTAAAAATTTTAAATTTTAAAACGTTTATTTAGTGAAAAAAAAATAACTTTTAAAAATAAGATATAAAAACGTATTTAACATATTAATCTAAATATTAAAAAAATGTGAATTAGAAATTTATCTCGAAATTATTAGTAATAATTTTCAAATTACATTTCGTTAGGCCTAGATCTGGTTGGGTGGAATGATTTTTAAATTCAAAATTAACTAATTTACTATTCATTAGGACTAGGTCGGGTTAGGCTAGATGGTTTTTTATTAATACAAAAAATGCCAAACTGCAGCTTGTTCGACTGTGGTCTGCTGAGATCAGATGATTTTTTCGACTGAGAAAAATTCTAAATTTTATCTTGTTAGGTCAAAGTCTGGTTAGATCAGATGCAAATACTCAAACTAAAAATTTTCAAATTACACCTCGTTGGGCCAAAATCTGGTTAGTTAGATTTTTTTTATATACGAAATATACTTAACCCAAAAATTTCCTTTCTAAAAGAAGCTTTGAAATTTTTGAAGCTTAATTATTATATTAACCAAAATTAATTAAACCTAATATAGGTTGTTCTGGAAAAAGATTTAAACAAAAAAAACATTTCCTAAAATTTAAATTAATATTGCTGAGCTTGTGTAAATATTTTTAGCATTGATAAATGGATAAATGCATCAAAACATCGTTTGTAGACCTGGTTTGTTTAATTCGGAGTAAAATTGCTGGAAATTATTGTAACATTATTTTTAGCACTGATGTATTTATTGATGTATTTAATTTGAACTAATATTGTTGAACATTATTGTAATATTGTTCTTAACATTTATGTACTGATAATTACATCAAACATCACTTTTGGTTAGGGACCGCCCGGGGTGGGAATTTTGCCGGGGCCGGGGCCGGGGCCGGGGCCGGGGCCGGGGGCCGGGCGGGCCGGAGGCCGGGGTAGCTAAACATCAGAAATTCAAGTCAAAAACACTGAAAGGTCCTTAAAACTTAGGATGAAAAATTAAATTATAATTTCAATTAATTAATAATTTTAATTATAAAAAAGGAATACATTAATTAATTAAATTAAATAAATATTTTGAAAGAAATTTTTACTTGAAATGAAATTCTTTTAAAGAGAATAAGTTTTATGTTATAGAGAATATATATTTTTAAAGAGAACAAATTTTCTTCAAATATGAAATATGTATATATATATATCATATCTATATATGATCATATAGTAATATTATATATATATATACTAATATATATATATATATTTATAATATTTTAAAATTAGAATAATTAATTTTGCTTGAACGCTAGTAGTAATATACCTGACATTTATAATAAAAATAAGGCGTACATGACTGATCTTGCCCACTTCTATGGCTTGCCAAAGATTCACAAGCCTAATCACCACCCCTTACGCCCTATCATTTCCAATACTAATTGCACTACTTATAAACTTTCTTCCTGGTTATCTTCTCAATTAAAACCATTAATCGGCAAAATTTCACCTTCCCATCTCATCAATACAGAAGATTCATACAACGTATTCATACACTTAATCCTTCCACACACCAATTTCTTAGCTTTTACGTCACCTCCCTTTTCACTTCCGTACCTGTCCCATTTACTCTTAACTTACTAGAAAACTATATTCAAGAACATAACATCACTTTAAATTATCCTTTCTAACAATTAATCAATCTCACCCTAGATCATTCTTATTTTAGTTTTCAAAATAGATAATAAAAACAAATATCAGGATTATCCATGGGTTCATCACTCTCCCCTGTATTTAGCAATATTTTTATGGAACTACCAGAAGTTTACCACATATTTCCTCATTTTCAATTAATAGTTTGGCTCCGATACGTAGATGATATTTCTACGCACTTCCAAATGACATCAATATAAATTTCATTTTACAACATATCAATAACATTCATCCCTCTATCTCCTTCACACATGAATTACCTATTAACTCTTTTCTACCTTTTCTTGATACTTTAATATTATGGAAAAACTCTCCACATATATCCTTTTCTGTCTACAGAAAACCCAATTCTTCCTCGCTCTTTTTATACATTGGTTTTCGATTCTAACATATTAACAACAAATTAGCTACACTACAAATGCCTCTATCTTAGAGCCTTCGAGTTTTGCTCCTCTTAATCTTCACAGGAACAATCAATTTCCTTTTTTTACTTTGCATCAAACTAACAATATCCTCCTTATGTCATTA
>JABUQX010019626.1:12500-21581 GCA_015478945.1 Trachelipus rathkii | reverse complement strand
TTATTTTTAATAAAAACGTGTTTGCAAACCTGAGAGAGAGAGAGAGAGAAAAAGAGACAGAGAGAGAGAGAGGAGAGAATGAGATGAGAGAGAGAGAGAGAGAGATAGAAGAGAGAGAGAGAGAGTAGAGAGAGAGAGTACGAAAAATTGCCAGCGTTTTAAAAAAAATTTAATAATTTCACCTACGCCCATCTCATTTTACATGTGGAAATTTGTGTTTTGCTACAATGTTTTTTTTTTTGGAGGGGAGGGTAATATCATCTGTTCAGTTAATACGGAGCGGGAAATGCAAATTCCAAATTAAAATATTATTCATAATTTATAAATTTGCATAATATAAAATAAAAGTTTAAAAAAAATTCCAACGAAAAAAACATTCCAAGAAAACCGTGTATGAATATACAATAAAGAAAGGAAAAATAACAGAAATATATTGAATTTGATTTTTAATGTATTAGGGTTGGAAACCCAACATGAAGTAAATCAATGATACCAAAAGGTACAGTTTTTTTTTCATTTTTTTTTTCCAGAGTTTTACATTTCTTGATTTTCGTTTGCAGGTTGCCTGATGTATTGTAGGTCTCATCACCGCCGCGAAGGATTATAATTCCAACACATTTGGCCTATATATTAGAATAGATTTTAATGCGTTGTTAATCTGGTCTTAGTTCTAAAAGATTTCGTGACGTTTTTAGCCTGTGAAAAAAAAAAAAAAATATTTCGCATTTCTCGAGGTAATTTTAATTTCATTTACAAAGACAGGTATCTGTGACAAAGGACGAGCGGTTTGACAGGACAAAAGAAAAAAAAAAATTGCTTGGCCGTAAGACAAGGTCTTCCTGCCTCCAAATCAAAAATTTCCCCTGCGTTGGATTGAAGGGCTGAAGAATTGTAATTAGGATGGAAAATTTAATGAACAAACAAAAATGGAAAAAATGATAAGAAAATCATATGCTTTTAGCAATTACCAATATGGGGGGTGTTGAGAGAGCCAATCACCATTTTTTGATTTATAAAGAATGGCTAAAGTTGTTAATGGGTATACTCCAATGCCTTTTCAAAACCAAAACACACTCTTTAATTAAAAAAAATGTTGGTAAAATGTCAGGTATTATGGGTGATTTCATGGTGGTATTTTCAATTGGATGATGTTTGCTTTTCTATGAAATAAGCTCGTCCACTTTCTCAATATATAAACCGAGCAACAAAATTTCAAATCATTTTTTCAAACAAAGCAAGTAATGATTGCTGTAAATAAGTTCTTACACAAAAAGATAGTGTTAACACCTCCCACTACTGCTGATATGAATATTTTTGCCAGTACTGTGACCAATACTAATGCTGCTCCTGCTAATAACAAATAACTAATACTACTTACCAATAACAATTTTACGGACTATCTCAGTTGTACAACTACTCATAAAGTCACAAAAAAAGACAAATGAAAATGTGGGAGTATGTTGGGTGTAAAGGGTAAAGGGGGATGTGTATGTGGGGGCGTGTATATGTAGGTGTGGCTGGTCTTTAGTATGGGTGAAGAAGATTGTGTATTTCCCATACATTAGATTTTTCATATTCATGAATTTACAGAGAAATAAATGCACAAGCCCACTGTAAATGCATATTGAAGCACACACACACACACAACACATATATATATATATATATATATATATATTATATATATTATATTAATATATATATATATATATATATAATATATATTATATTAATAATATATATAAAATTATATATATATATATATAATATAATATAATATTATTATATTATATAATATATATATAGTTTTCAAGTCTCCTGCTTCTCGATATCTTTGCTTTGAAACTCGGTACTATATTTACTTTAAATCCATAGGAAGGGTTGCTGTTGGAACCCTTCTGCGGCTACATGGCCTTTTCTGACTGGGTTGCTTCCTGCATTACAGGAGCCAAGCCCAATCAAAAGTCAAGCAATGCCGACATGGGCACAACAGACTTATTGCAACAAATTTGCGATAATAAGACGGAGAAAAAATTTCACTCGCGGTAGGACTCGAACCATCGGTCTAGTGGGCTAGTGGTAAGCACTCCTGTACATTGTCTAACGGCGACGCTGGTTCGAGGCCTGCTTAGCGATGTGAATATTGTTCTCGCGGCCTATTATTACAAAATTGCCGCAACAAACCCTATTCGGAGACTGTCTACAATAAACTCGTAGCACAGATAATTAAATAAAATTTAATTTGAATTATCGTTAAACTTAATATTATTTGATTTAAATTATTGATATACATCAACTCAAAACACACTCATTCTCTTACAAAAAAAACTCAAGTACAAGTACAAAGTACAAGTACAAGTACAAGTACAAAGTCTCAAGTACAGATACGAAACGATTCAGGAAATCAATGTAAATAGGTCTTCTACTTCTGTTGTTAATTATTTTCATAAATTATTTTAAGCAAACTTAATAATGTACAAAAATAAATATTTAGAACCTTGGAAGTGAAATACAAAACTTTTATAAAATCAAAGGCTGATGTTGAATTCCCATATTATTATTATTATTATTATTATTATTATTATTATTATTATTATTATTATTATTTATTATTTATTATTATTATTATTATTATTATTATTATTATTATTATTATTATTATTATTATTATTATTACTTATTATTATTATGTATTATTATTATTATTATTATATTATTAATTATTATTATTTATTATTATTATTATTATTATTATTATTATTATTATTAATAGTATTATTATTATTAGCTGAGTTTTATCATGGCCATCATAGGCAACCTATTTGAAATCTCTCTCTCTCTCTCTCTCTCTCTCTCTCTCTCTCTTCTCTCTTCTCTCTCTCTTCTCTCTCTCTCTCTCTCTCTCTCTCTCTCTCTCTCTCTCTCTCTCTCTCTCTCTCTCTCTCCATAATCATTCTCGATGAATGTAGTCAACATATTGAACATTATTATTATTATTATTATTATTATTATTATTATTATTATTATTATTATTATTATTATTATTATTATTATATATTATTATTATTATTATTATTATTATTATTATTATTATTATTATTATTATTATTATTATTATTATTATTATTATTATTATTATTATTATTATTATTATAATTATTTTTTTTTCTTTTTCTTCTTCTTCTTCTTCTTCTTCTTCTTCTTCTTCTTCTTCTTCTTCTTCTTCTTCTTCTTCTTCTTCTTCTTCTTCTTCTTCTTCTTCTTCAGTCACCAACGAAACACTATGGAAAACTAAACTGTACATTTGAATTTCTTTTCGCTTCGCTCACTCGATATTCGTATATAAGCATCTTCAATTATTTATTAATTAATCAGTGCATGCATATACGTAGTATTACATGATGATACATGGTGAAGCTTAAGAAAGAACGCACATAAGAACGAACAAACTTCATCAAGCACACAAGTTTGATTTTTTTCTCTCTCTCTCTCTCTCTTTCTGTTCTTCATTCTCTCTCTCTCTCTCTCTCTCTCTCTCTCCTCTCTCTCTCTCTCTCCTCTCTCTTTCTCTAAGAGAGAATTTTGCCTTCAACTACATTTTAACGTTTTCTACTTATCAACTTTAGAAAATAATAATTAATATAATAATAATTATTAATTACCACGTTCGTAGTTGCCATGCATTCTGTGATCTTAAATTAATTTTTCTCATTTTATTATGTTCTAAATAAAATATTTGAGTATTATCGCAACTTTTTCAAATGTCATATTCTCTATTATATATATATATATATATATATATTATATATTAAAATACTATATGTATTTTTATATAATATATATATATATATATATATATATATATATATATATATATATATATATATAGTTTAAACATAGATTACGGAAATGTTTTGAAAAGAAAAAAAATTACATAGCATCTCTCTAGAGAAATGATGTTAATAGTATTATTTAATCAAATATCGTTTACGTGACAAATTAAATTCTAAATATATAAAATATTATTGATGAACTTAAATGTAAAAATTATTTAAGGAATCGTCCATATAATATATATTATAGTATATAATATATAATATGATATATATATAATATTATATATATATAGTATATATATATAATTACTATATATAATATATTATATATACTCATATATATATATATATATAATATACATACTATATTATATATATACTCATATATATATATATATAGTATATATAATATATATAATAATAATACTATATATAATAATATATATATATATATATAATATATAATATAAATTTTATATATATATTATATAATATATATAAATATAAATATATATATATATATATATTATATATAATATATAATAATATATATATATATATAATTATATATATATATATATATACTATATATATATATTAGAAGACTTTGCAGTAGCAAACTATCTATTTTTTTATGTATTATGGTTTTTAAGTAAGAAAAGGAACGATAATTTATTAGTTTTACACGATATCATAAAGTCAGTATGCAGTTTTATATAATTGAAACTATAATTTCTTATAGGCCGCGGCTATACTATGAATGCATGAGAGTAGTGTTGGCCGAGCACCGGAATTGTGCGCACCGCACGCTTACCAAAAGTAATTTTTGTGCATCGCATCACACCGCACCTCACCTCCATATGTTTCAATGCGCACCGCTCTTTGCACCAAGCACCGCATCGCACCGCTCCTCTATATTTTAAAAACTGCACCGCACCGTACACTGGATTGCGTAGCGCCACCGCACCGCACCCCAATGGCGCGCACCATGCACCGACCGCCAACCTCTGTGCGGTCGCCCAACATTACATGCGGACACTGGGTAATAGTGGGTATGGGGGGGTCCTACCTTTTCTCCAGCGAATCCTCTACTACCCCTCTTCTATGCTGCGAGTGATGTTTCCTCCCAAATATGCGCATGTTACTTTAAATATTTAAAGTTTCTTTAAAATTTAGAATTTAGATATATATATATATATATATAATATATACTATATAAATATATTAATATATATATTATATATATATATATATATATATAGATATATATATTATATATATATCATTCATCTCCTTTCTCCAGATAGGGGATGAGTTGCTTCGCATACACCGGAAACTGAAAAGTAGTAGAAGAACATGACGCAAGTCGAAAAGAAACCTCTCCCTTGCCGTCCCCTTTATACCCTTAAGTTTGAGAACTCGTTGCAGTTAGAAAAAATCCACCCTTAGGTTTCACGAGGACTCAAATTCACACTGTAGTAAATCGTCAAATGTGGGGTTCATCCCATGGGCAGGACACAACCATACCCCCTCACAGAAACCCGCCATTCACTCCTATTATGCATCTTTCTTCTAGCCTCTGCCAAACACATTCCTCTCCTTCAGGCATTCTTTTAATGACTCTATCCACTTTTTCTTCGGTCTCCAAGTAGGTCGATTCTTACCACACTTACCACTATACATCCGCTTAACCAACCGACTATCATCCATCCTTTCCAAATGACCAAACCATCTCAGTATATTCTCATTTACTCTCTCATTTACGCATTTTTTCATACCACACAACTCCTTAATACGTTCATTCCTCATTATATCAAATTCTTCTCACACCTAACACGCCCCTAAGATTGTACATCTGAAGACTTTGGACCTTAGATCTATACCTCTTATTGCTGACCATAGTTTCACTAAAATACATTAACACACAGTAACACAGTTTACCTTCATGCAAAAACCCTAAGCGTCACTCAAGACTTAGTCTCTTTACATCCACCAAGGATTTAATTGGTGAAAAAGATGTTGAAGTATGTGATGGATGTTAAATCAGTGAGGGAGTTAGAGATGGGAATACCGGATCAGTATGTTGTTCTATGCAAGATTAAGTTAGTGGGGGGGCTTTGATGGAGAGAAGGTGAAATAAAGAAGAAGGGGTAGAATTTAAGATTGGAGTTAAGTGAACAAAGGTTAATATGGAAATATGAAGAAGCGCTTTGTAAATAAATCTGTTGAATAGAACAGATAAACTGAACAAATCTGGACACAAATGAAAGAAGCATTTGTTAGTAGTGCAAGAGATGTATGTGGATGTGCTAAAGTAGTAGGTAAGAATGTTAACAGTGAGTGGTGGAAGGGAGAGATGATGCAAGCGGTTAAAAGTAAAAAGGGAACATGGTTGAATGTGCTAAAAGCAATTAATGAGGTCTCAAAAGAAAGGTGTTTGAAATTATATAAGGAGTTAAAAAGGAAGACTAAAATGTTGCATACGTAGGAGGAAAAATGAGGTAAATGAACAGTTTGGAAGGAGGATGAATTGGAACTTACATGGGAATAGGAAGCTCTTTTGGATGGAAGCATGAAAGTTTAAGAATGAGAATAGGAGGAATTTGCATAGAATAATGAATAGAGATGGTTGCTTTTGAAACTGATGAAATGGATGTGAGAAGAATGTGGATTGAACACTTTGAGCAACTGGAACAAGTGTCTGTTTAAATATTTAGAAAATATATTGGATGAAACGGGAACGGATAATGCAGAGCGTAGTAGGAAGGTTGTGAATGGTAGGAAGGTGGCTGGTGTAACAAAAAATCAATCATACTTTTCACTTCGATACCATCTCTACTTGCACCAACTCTAGTATACTTAAGAATATTCTTGTATTTGAAGAAAGTATTACTTACACACTAACTTCTCTCCTCTCAGAAATCAATCACCTTCCTACTATTCACATTTTCTCCCGTTACCCCAAAGCCACTTCTTATACCAACCCTTTTATGATCACCTATCCAACCATTTAGGTCAACCAACACAATAAATCTAAAACTTCACTCACCCCATCCAAAACATCATTCAGATTATCCCACAAAATTGCAATCACCTCAACATCACACTCAGATGGATCATGTTGCACAACCACACATACCTTCACTTTTTCAAACAAATTTAATCATTAGAATTCTAGTACTCACACAAACAAAATTCACCATAGATCTGGGCCACAAGTCAATCATCAGAATTGCAACTACTTCTCTCCCCCTCTCATTCCTTTCCATTCCAGAATACACACATTTCGCACTACAATACTTATCTTCATCCCTTCCTTCCACCTTTGTTTCAGTCACAGCGAACAAATCAAATTTACCCTTTCTAAATACATCCATCACCTCTCTCCTCTTCTCCTCTTCTCCTCTTCTCCTCATCATTTATTTCTCTGACATTACATGTACCCATACGATTTATACATTTTCGCCGAAAGATAGAAGGTTGATTATGGCGATCACGACCTTCTCCGTGGAATGTATTAGCATTGCTGTCAAGAGGTAAGTGGTAGTGCGTAGCCAACCTAATTGCCACTGTCCCTTTAGTCGTCTTCTACGACAAGCAGAACATAAGCTGCGGCAATTCTTTCTTCTCCACACACAAGGATATAAGGTATTGTCTGTAAGGTGTTGTCTGAAAGAAGAGAAAAGAGAAGATTGGGCACTTGAAAATGTATTATATATATATATATATATTATTATATATATATAATATATAATATATATATTATATATATATATATATATATTATATATAGATATTATATATATATATATATATAAATATTATAATATATATATATTAGAGTATATTATTATATATATATATAGTATATATTATATATATATATATTATATTATATATATATATATATATATATATATATATATATATATAATATATATATATATATATAATATATATATAAATTATAATAAATATATATTATATATATATATATATATATATATATCATATATATATATATATATATTATATATAGTTATATATATATATTCTTTCTTTTCCTTTCTTCACCGTTCCTGCTTTGCCCCAAGATTGGGGCTAAGGTGCTGTACAAGGCAATCCGGAAAAGGAAAAAGCAGTAGTGAGAACATGACAAAACGTCGAAAAGAAAGCCCAGCTTACCGCCCCCTCTGTACCATTAATTTAGTGAGAGCTCGTCACAGACAGAAAAATCCACCCTAGAGAGCATCATGGGACCACGACGGACCCTCATTTTTGGTAAATCGTCAATGTAAGGTTCATCCCTTGGCCGGGTGGGCCACAACCATGCCCCCATACAAAACCCCGCCATTCTCTCCTATTATGCACGCACCTTTATTCTCGCCTCTGCCAAACTCACATTTCTCTCCTTCAGACATTTCTTTACCGACTCAATCCACTTCTCTTCCGGTTCTCCCAGCCGTCGGTTCCCAACACACTCACCACTATACATTCCGCTTAACCAACCGTACTATCATTCATCCTTTCCACATGACCAAACCATCTCAACATACTTTCATTTATTCTCTCATTTACCCCTTTCTTCACACCACACCACTCTCTAATAAGTTCATTCCTCATTTTATCAATTCTTCTCACACCTAGCACACCCCTAAGATTGTCCATCTGAACACATTGAACTTTAGATCTATACTTCTTATTCCAGACCATAGTCTCACTACCATACAATAACACAGTAAACAAACAGACCTCATGTAAGACCCTAGAACACTCAAGACTTAGTTCCCTTTGCATTCACCAACGATATTATTTGCACCAGCCACCTTCCTGCATTCACAACTTTCCACATTACCACTCTGCAGCGTCCGTTCCCGTTCTTCATCCAACATATTACCCTAAATATTTAAACTCAGACACTTGTTCTAGCTGCTCACCATCTAACATAACTTCACACTGAGGAGTGTCCTCACTCACAACCATAACCTTACTCTTATCCACGATTACTTTCAAGCCCCTCCTTTTACACACCCTGCCAAATCTCTCTACCAATCCTCTCAAACTCTCTTCAGATTCGCCACACAGAACCAAATCATCCGCATTTAATAGGTAGGGCACCCTCCACTCATCTCCATTCTCCACCATTCTAACACCATTTCCTGCCATCCCCACCTCGAATTCTTTCATAACCCCATCCATATACAAATTGAATAACCAAGGAGACATAACACAACCCTGTCTTACT
>JABUQX010019626.1:0-7500 GCA_015478945.1 Trachelipus rathkii | reverse complement strand
AGCTACTTATACGAAAGTTACGAGTTTCATAGAGAGACTAAATTCATCAACAGTATGATGAAAAATGATTAAGGATGTAGGTTAAAATCTTTTTATGAAAATTGTAGGAGAGGATGAGTTTGTAGAGATCTATAACAGAGGTATTTTCCGAAGGAATCGTTGTAAAAAGAATGAGAAATAGAGCGAAAGTCATTAAAATGCTGATATGTTCAAAGAAGCAGTAAAAATTATATTTAAATTTGGGTTGCGGATTGTCGTTTTAGGGTTGCGTCAGGTTGAAATTATGTCATTAAACAATTGTTTGTTTAGTTAGTTTAGATGAATGATCTCTCGAACAAATGTAACGGTTGTTTGTTAGGAATTGAGAATACTCAAGTTCAATTACAAATAGTTTGTTATTTCTAGTAATTACGTAATAAGTATATCTCCCGCGTGCATTGTTTACTGTTGTGCACAGAATGCGCCGTAAACCCGTGTTATTGGTTTTTTATTTAACATCTGCAAAAAGTTTGAATTCAAACATTACTCTATTAAAAAATTCAACGCTTTTTCTGTTTATTTTTATTTTATAATCTCTAAAATAGGCCACGAGATTTGAAATCAATTACAAAATATTACTTAGAAACATCAGATATAATACAAAAGTGACTCAATAGTTTATAGGGCCGCTTTTTTTCTAAGAAGACGTAGTTTCATAATGTACTATAGTTTGATTACAATAGATTGTTAAAAACCTTTGTGTTTTATTATTTTGTATGTTGTTGTTACTAGTGTTTGAAAAATTTTAAATCCTGTAAAATTGGATTTGAGTTAGTGGCAGCTCTTTATTAACATGAGCTATGTTATCTTTTATCTTGGTTCCGATTCGGGCATTACTGGTCATGTTGATTTATAACTCGATTATGATAACAAGTGTGCTTTTGGCGAATGGCCATGGCTCATACGACGAATTAATTTAAAAGTAGGAAATTGCCAATCTTTGTCGGTGGGAAAAGCAAGGACAACAACTGTGAGATGAAAAGAAAGAGCGTTTATTTATATAGTGATCTCTACGTATTAGAGATAGAGGTTTGTCTCTTAAATTAACGTTTAATCTTTTATTAAGATTGAAATTTCGCAATATATTGTTAGAGTATTATTGATATGAAGAGTAGATACTATAATCCATAATTAATTATTCTTCGACGAATTAATAAAGGAATATGATAGTTTTGTAAAACATAAACGACTGTGTATATTTAAAATAAGAAAAATAATTATTTTAAACTTATCTGTTATAATAAAAATTCATCACCTTTTATATACCTTTTTTGTATATTTCACATTCCCCAAGGGTTTAAGATTTGTTGATAATTTTGCAATACGTCTGTATCATCTTTAATTAATTTTTTATTCTCTACAATGTTGCCAGGCTAGCTACTCTTGTATTTCAATAGAAATAATTCAACATTTAATATGTAAATTTATTTTTCAACGTATTTTAAGTATTCATTTCAATTTTTTTTTTTTTTTGTTGTGGATATTTCATCAACAAAACCTCTTCCCTTAGGTTAAAAACGCGAATTTTTGATACGCAAGAATCGCGGTCTCTCGGCCTTCCGGGGAAGACGACAGGTCAGGACATTTCCCCCCGAGCTCTAGGTCTTTCCGAACCCGCTCGGTCTGATATCAAAGCAACGCCGTGTTTCCCTCAGCCGCGAACCTGACGGGTATGCGAAAAAGTCCCCCCCTCGTCCGCGTCAGGCTCAGTTAGCTCCCCCTAATTTTTTTATTTTTTTGGTTAATTTTGCCAATTGGTTTATTATGGCTATTAGCAATTAATTGTGCATTTTATTCTTATAATTTTATCATTATTTCAGTGTTCAATAAGTTAATTAATGTCTTATCGTTTACTTTTCGGAGATATTTTGATATTTTTTATTAAATTTTTAGTAATTAACATAGTGAAACCTGTCTGAACCCTATAGTTAATTTGATAAAATGCATATTACTGTTTAAAATATATATTCTTGCGTATATTATGCAAAGTTGAAGTACATTTTCATGGTCTCCTATCTACTGAAATTCTATTAATTAGTCCAGAAGTTACATAATATTTCGTTTCTGCAAACGTAGACGGAACAAGAATAAAAAACGAAGTTGACAAGATACTTCTCGAAGAGAATCTCACAGAAGAATAGTAAAGGTGCATATTTTAAAATAATAAAAGTAAATTAACCCGATAATCATTACCGCTTGAACAGTAGTTTATGGCTGATTTTATGGCTTCTTTTAAAATTATTATCTTATTCTATAATGAAACCAATTTAAGCGTTTCCCGAATTAGTACCTAATATAGACTAATATGGTACTAATATAGATATATAAGGCTTGAATTAAAAAACATAAGAATTATTAAAAACTAAATTTACTTTACATACTTTCTTAATTAACAAAAATCTTTAGAAATTATATTGAGTTGCTACTTCTTTAATAGAGATTACCAATTCAAAATAGTGGCTACTAATACAACAGTTAAGTGGTTTTTTTACTATTATATTTATTATATATGGTGATTATTAATTATGGTCTTTGAGATTACTCAACCTTGCTATTAAACATACAGAACTCATCTTTCACCGGAATAGATACATGGGAAAGAGTGTGTAGCTCATATATTGTGTGTTGACTATTTAGCTCTGGGAAATATTACATGATGACTTTTTTAGGTGGCTCCTTGTTTGGTAGAAGATGGTTAATATTAAAAAAAAAAAGAATATTCTGATAAAAATTATGGTAGTATAATAAAGGTATTTGTTTCAAATAAAATTCTTATATTCTCTTAACTATTGCTAATTTTAGCCTGTTACAGCATCTCGATAAATAGTGCAGGAAATTAATTTCTTGTATAGGAGTGTTATGTTGTTAGTTATATTTTCTTGTGGTATGGGTGTTAATATGGTTGGTCATATTATATATATTAAGTAGATTGCATTAATGGTTATTTTATAAAATTTTAATGTGCAGCGAAAGATTTGTATGTTATAAGTAAGATTGGGATGTACTTTAGGCCGTAATGATTTCTATAGAAATTGGATCATGACGCCAAAATGTCTTTATGAAGATTGTATTTTGATGTATTGGACTGAAAGCGACATACCTCGAATTTTTCTTTAATTTTTTCTCAACCCTTCGTTTAATGTTATTGTTTTGTTATCTTGATGTGGTAGGGTTGGGTCTTAGAGTAAATAGTAAGTGATTGGTGATGTCTTAGCTTATTATTTAAAGCGTGATGGTGTTAACGTGGATTGTGTTATGGTTGGTTCTTATGCTTTTGTTTTACTTGAGTATTTTTTACCGTAATAGTGTGTTAATCGCAGTATAATTTATTTGTTAGTTAAACACGAAAAGAAAACAACGCTTTTATTTGTCTAGGTGTGTCGGGGTCGCTTCGGCCTTTCGTAGGATCTAACGTGACCAATAATAGTGACTTCCATTTTCCCCCTCCCCGGTGGAGGGTTGTGGATCTCCAGCAACCCAACCGCTCTATTGGTAATTTTCGCTCGTGTGCTTGAATGGTCCATACGTCACCCCATGCTCTCCTTCGGGGTATGGATAACGTGCCCCTCCCAATCGTTTGGCTTACAGATTCTCGCTCGGACTCCCTCTTATCATGCCGTGTAGTTGTCGCAATAATCGCTTTTTCCACAATTTATTTATTAAACATAATGTATGTGTTATATAGTATTATCCTATGAGTTCCAGTCTCCTTAAATAAAGAAAAAAATATGTCATATTATTCAAATATTATTTAATTTAGTATATTCTCGCTTTCTCTCGTAACAGTTTTGCTAACTAGACAACAAAGTTTCTTAATACAAAAGCTATTTCAAATGTTACTGATACATTGTGTACTTATTTCCTCTCTTCGCTTTGTACGATGTTTGGGGATGTAATTTTAAGATTATGATTCGGTTTGGAGTTCTTTCTTATTTAATTTTTTTGTTGTGTGTGGTTCGATTTTATACCGCACTTAAAATGTTGACCAGGCAGTTACTCTCAATTGTAATCCTGCTTTTCCATGAGTATCGTGTTATGAGTTTCCTTTGAATATGCTATGTGTTATTTTTCTAGCAAAAGTTTAGTTAATAATTTATTTTATATTCGCCAACATACTAAGTTAATAAATATATATAAGCATATAAATCAGATGTATATGAGATATTTTACTAATACTTCATAATATTGAGATAATTGTATTCTATATTTACATTAATATAATAAATGCAGCAAAAAGTCCCGTGAATTTATTATATTTTTATAGTTTATACTTAATTATATTATATAGTTATACTATATATACTAGATACTAATGTCCTATAATATTATTTATATAATATAATATATTGAGTATAATATATTATTATGTAATACTTTATATATATATAGTAGTGCGCAGTTTTGCCAGTAGATTTTTATTGCATCTTGCCGGTTACCCTGGGTGATATTCTGTTCGTTAAACAAAAAATCTTTATTCATAAAATATTCATACGCTGATTCTAAATTATTTATGAGTTTTCTGTTACTGTTCAAGCCAAGGATATATTATATAAAAAAAAAAATTAAATAAAATTCCCCAACCCTGCTTAGGAATTCAATACTCTTATTCAAACACTGGGATTAGATTCTGGTATCTATCTTAGTTTTCCGAGATATCATGCGGGTACTTTCTTTCATTCTCACCATACTATATATATATATATATATTATATATATATATATATTAAATTATATATATAATATATTATATATATATATATTATATAGATATATATAGACGTATGTGTGTGTACGCAATAATAAATGCAATCCTTAATCTAAAATATTTATTATCATTATAATTCTACAACACTTAGAAGCCTAACAGGTTAGAATATATATATTCCCTAATATTTCTTTTTTAACATTTTCGGTAATAAGCTACACGCTGATTCTAAATAATGTAATTGGTTTTTCTGTAGTTGGCTCAGGTTTCTCTTTTCGAAATAATCTGGCGCTATTAGGAGTTATGCCACATGTTTATTTTATTATGATTTATATATAACGATAATACAAATTATTTTAGTTATTAAATACTTTTATATATAAAATAAATATCATAATAAATTTATTTTTACTATATATACGTATATATATAATAATCTTACTGACATCAAATCTATCTATTTAATTTATCATATATAATATTAATAATAGTATATATAATATCAACTTCTCGTAAATCTGCCTTTCCTCCTCTTATTCGATCTGATGCTCTGTTGCTAACTCTCAACTGAAGAATGGCGCAAGTCAATATCGGCCTCCTAGTTTTCCTCTTAACTCAACACGGACGATTTCTAGTCACATTCCTCTTCCTCCTACCTTCTTTCTCATGGTTACCTTATATACTTGCCTGTTAATTTGTTCGGGTTTGCATAGGCTCCTACTCCTCTTCATGATCTAGAGACGTGAGGAAGTTCCGTGGCCCGCACGGCATTCCTCTCAACGAGTTTTTGATCGACAGGTGTGACTGTCTCGAAGCTGGCCCACTTCCTCTCGTTACATACTTATATTCGTCTATGTCTCATTTATTATTAATCAAGTTTCTCGCTCAGTGTTTCGAGAATACGCACGCTCACATTTCCAGCATTAGATTCCGAAAATATAAGAGAGCCGCTCTTAATCTATCTAAACATCGCCCTAAGCTCTCACTTGTATTATGTATCTAAAATCCTTTGACCCTTCCTTAACTCCACTTTTAGACCATCTGTTAAAGCTCATTCTCTTCTTTCGACTCGCACCAGATATAGGCTTTCGGCATTCGGAGTCTACATGGCAGATATTACTTCTCCTTTTAACTGATCTATTTTCCGTCTTAGGAACAAAGCGGGGAGACTTTTGCTTTGTGTGATCTTGACAAATCTCAAATGCATTTTGATCGCTGTATGGCATTGTCTCACTGCTCTCCAAGGCTACCCATGGCCTTTGGGTTCCTCCTTATCTTTGCTTTCATTACTTAGACTTTTCTTCAATAGCACCTACTTTTCATTTGAGTTATGGAGCAATTTCATTCTTCCTCTTTCTGTCAATAGTGGTGTTCCTCTGGGTTCTGTCTTATCTCCTACTTTATTTCTTCATTAATGATCTTCTCACTCTAGCACTTCATAACTCTATCCAACTTCAATTAGCCGATGACTTCGGACTCATTCTTCAAACTCATTCAATCTCTGTCTCTCTGGTTACTTCTAGAATTGTCCTCTACGTCTTAATCTTTCCTCATTCTATTCTCTCTGATCTGGATAATATTCGGGTTGGGTCGTCTCAAACCTGTGAAATTCAATTTCTTAAAAACTTCACTTCTAGCAAATCTCCCTCTCTAAAACACCCTCTAACTTTCATATCTCTTTATATGGTTCTCTCGACTCTCATGTGTTGACATAAAAAACATCCTTGCCTTAACATAAACAAAGAAATATCTGGAAAAAACCTATCATTATACACATTGGCTGCTAGTGCAGCCTCAAAAATCTGATTCTGTTTAGTTTGCGGTGAATCTTTCTTTTTTCCTCTTCTTAGTTATCTCCAGCTTATACATAGCGTCTTCAGCCAGTGTATTTGAATACCTGTTCTCTATTATCTGTTAAGGGGGGGGAAGGGCTCTGCAGATGGTCACCGGCTGTTGGACAGGCTCGGTCAAAGCCAAAGGCTTATAAACTGTTCAGTACTTTGCAGGTCACTTAACCCTCTATCTTTGCGGCATGCGCGAATGATTTATGCTTATATCTCTTTACTATATGTGCATAAACGGCAGGTTGCTCGAGGGACGACTTATCCATCGTCATTAAAAAAAGCTAGAAATCAGTTAAACTTTGCCGATTTTTTAGCTATGAGTGCTGTGGCGCGCAGAGAGTTGTTTGGCATTGTACTGATTAAGGTAACTTCCAGGGCTTGTTTTCGCTTGCGTGCGCTGCAATTGCCGGCACCCTGTAAGTGTCTGGGATGTTGGGGAGTTCTTCCCATCGGTGTTCCAGCCTGAACGTGTAAGTCGCGCCGATCGATCTTGCATTGAAGGGCCGGCGAGCATGCGCACGCGTGCAGAATATGTGGCCGCGAGCGGAGGAAAGTGGGGCACTGCAACACCCCCTCCGGAAGCAGCGCTGGCCTGAGGGACAACTGGAAGAGATAGATCAATAAAGGAGATAAGAGTATAGAGAGGATGGAGTAAGAGAAAGAAGAGTAGAATTTAGATCGGGGTGGATTACTTAGCTTGTTGGAGTGTCCCTTAATTAAAGTTTTTAAATGAACAATTTCAATATTTGTTTGAAGATTATAACCAAATATTTCATTAGTTGTGGAACTCTGTTTTAATAAAAATTTTAACGTTTGTAACGAATTACCCCTCTTTCCTCTAAATTCTTCATCATTACAGAATTTCTTAGAATCTCGTTAAAGTAACAGACTTTTCGCTAACGGCTCCCTCGT
>JABUQX010019625.1:45000-49961 GCA_015478945.1 Trachelipus rathkii | reverse complement strand
AAATAGAATGATTAATTGTAAAAATTAATGTGGTTCATTGGAGAGAATAATAAAATATAATAATTCAATAAATAATAATAATAATAATAATAATAATAATAATAATAATAAGAGAAGAAGAAGAGAAGAAGAAGAAGATAATTGGAAAAAAAAAAAAAAAAAAAAAAATGGATACTCGACAAAAAAGGTAAATTCGTCCGCATTCATGGCTTTTTCGGGTGATGGTAGCTTTCATGATCTGTTTATCTTGCTGTTGTTGTCGGTGTTGTTGGTTGTGTTGTTTGTGTTGTTGTTGTTTGTTGTCGTTGTTGCTGCTGTTGTTGTTTTTGTTGTTGGTTTTGTAATTTCCTTCTGTACTGCTTGGCTGCTGTTCTGATGTGATTTTTGTGATGAAGATATCTGGCAGAAATGGAAATGATTCGATGAGATAGTAAGGAACACTCTCGTTCTCGCTCTCTCTCTTCTCTCTCTCTTCTCTCTCTCTTCCTGCTCTCTCTCTCTCGCTCTCTCCTCTCTCTCTCTCTCTTCTGCTCTCTCTCACCTCTGTTCAAAATTCGCAAGCTGACCCACATTACATCGTTTTCATTACTATGTGATTATCAATTCAAATGAAAAATATATAAATAGAATGATTAATTGTAATAATTTAAAATTGTTTAAGCATGGAGGTGAACTTACCAGTGAAAGAGTATTGTTATGTATATAGTATATATATATATATATATAATATATATATATATATATATATATATATATATATCCCTATTATATATACTATATCTATAGATTACAAATATACTATTTATTATATATATATATATCTACTGATATATATATAATATATATATATATATCATTAATATATATATATATATAATTAACACGTGCCTAATATATATATATAATACTATATATATATATATACTATATATATATAGATAATATACTAATATATATATATATATATACTATATATATATATAATATATATACTATATATATAATAAAGTGTTAATAATTTAATATATATTATATATAATACTATATATATATATATATATTTATATATATATAATATATATATATATATATCTATAATATATATATATATAGTATAAATATAATATAAAAATGCAAAATAAATATATTATAAAATATATATATAATACTATATAGTATTATATATATATACTATAGTATATATAATATTATTATATATTAATTATGATATAATATATAATATACTATATATATAATATATATTACTAAAGTATATTTTAAATTTGTAAAGAAAATTTCATCTTTCTTTCATAGCCCCTGGCGTAATCTTATCGGTCAAAATATCGGAGAAAAGGTAATCCCTTTCAGTTCACGGTTAATTACCTTTTCTTCGATTTAAGCCATTTTAACCGCAAACCTCATTAGACTAATCCACCTTGAAACTCTCAAAGCATGCATGGGAATGAAAATTTTATTCATTTATTTCATATTTTAATACACATTTTGAACTAAAATTTGTATTTAAACATGATTTGAAATTAGGACTGGAAGGCCGCCTTGGCACGGTCAGATAAGTCCGATACTTACCTGGTGATCACCGTGATAGAGCAGCCGAAAGGACGGGATTCGAATCCCATCCCGTCCAATTTTATAATGTCACAAAAAGTGGAGGGGGGCAAAAGAGAGTGGGGGAGTAAAGGAAAAACCCTTAATGACAATGCGAACGAAAGACGAAACGAGTATACTAAACGACGTGGCGCAGAGCAGAGGAGAGGCGGGGAAAGCGGGAACGGGGGCGAAGGCGTGCAGGCGGGCGCGGACCCAATCGGAGCCAAAACCCGGCCCGCCCTGCGCGCGCGCGGAAAACAAGTTGTGTGTGTGTGTGTGTGTGTGTGTGTGTGTGTGTGTGTGCTGCGGGGCGAGAGAGAGTAGATGATGATGATGTAGTAGGCATGGCAACAAACATAGGGGGGGAGGGTAAACAACTAGAGATGGTGGGGGGATAGAGAGAGAAAAAAAGGGGGATGGGGTAACGTGTGTGTGTGTGCTGTGTGGTGGGTGTGGGTGTGGGTGGTTACGTGTGTGTGAAGTGTATGTGTTTAATGAACATCTCGTGTAATGTTGATGACTGCGTCATCCAAACATACCTCGAATGTGCGCACTACGGTGCGCACGCACAGAAGTAATATAAAAGGGGGTAGGTAAAGTAAATAAGTAATATTAAAATAAATAAAACATATAATAAATAATTACTTTACATTAAAAAAATACAATCATATGTACGCGAGCTTCGCTCGCGGCCTCGTGCAACATGTTCAATGTGCCTTCGGCAACATTTGAAAAAGTGGCACTCCACCTCTCAATGGCTCTGCAATGTGCACTCTCGTATCCGTATTTTACACTCGCCTCACATAATATCTTCCAGAGATCTTCCAGTGTGAAATGTTCCAATTGCTCTGGTCGAGAGTAATAGACGAGAGTAGGAAAGTGGGGTGTTTGTTCGGGACCTGGCTTTACAGTTTTGGATAGATAGATGTAGTGGTTGAGTTGCAGTTTGAATGCGTGTTGTAGTAATGTAAGTTGGGTGGTTGGCCGGATCTTAATTTGCCAAGAATGAGTGGCTAGTTCTTGGGTAGGGAGTGGAATTTTCTGGTGCTATGTCTGTGGGATATTTGTTAAAATACTTGTTGATGCTCTGCGTCTTAAGGTAGTTTTCTACTAGTGTTAGTGTGGATTTGTTGGTGTATGATGTGTTTGGTGGTGGGATGTTGTTCAAAATTTGTTTGTAATATAGAAGCTGGTGAAGAGGAGGTTGTTTGGATCTGTGTAGATGGGGTTGGGAGGGCTATGTGCATGGACGTTGGGTGTTTGGGGTTTTGGCTCAGAATTGTATGACCAATCATGCCATGTTGTATGTCTATGGGTAGTATTTGTTTTCTTGTGTAGGTGTTGTTGTGGTGTAATTGATGTACATCCTGTTATGATTCGCAAGTGCTTGTTTTGTGTTTGAGTTTCTTATGTTGTTTTTAGTCAGTAATGGGTGCCAAATTGTAGAGCATTAAGTTAGAGTCGGCGTAATGAATTGTTATGTATATGGGTGATGTTGTTGCTCTTTGTGATATATGTGCCAGTAGCGTCTGAAGTATGGTGAGTTTCCTGTTTGCTGATAGAAATCTGATGTTGTCTGTGTGTTTTGTGAAGGTGAGATGAGTGTCAATGTTACTCGAGATTTGAAGTTTTTTTATTAAGGGGTATGGCATGTATTAAGTAGACTTTTGGGGGTGGTGAGCGGTGCCTGGCGCTTAACAGGGCCCTTGTCTCAGCGACCCACGACGGCGTCCGCGGATGTGCTCAACAGCGACGAATGAGGATCGACGCGCGGCCAGCTGTCACTCGTGTCAATGCTCTCATGATTAGATTCTCCCAGGGCTCCAACGCACCGGCCTGCAGCCCCGATATCAGTACGTCGCGGAACGCGATCCTATACGCAGCCACAGCGAATTCTCCTCCCCACCCGACGGAGCGAATAGCAGCTCGCGGCTAGTGCAGCCAATATAGCGGTCAGAGTGATTAATTGTGATGATGATTTGTAAGGGAGACGACATTCTGTTCTTTTAGCCAGTTGAAGTGATTATATGTTTTGATATATATACTATATATATATATATATATAACTATATATATATATATATAACTTATATATAGTATATATATATATATAATATATATATATAATATAATACTATATATAATATATATATATATATATATATATCGGATATATATTTGACTTCTGCTGAACATTTCGTTTACTCTAAAAAGAAAAATTTTATTTTTAAGAAATGAATATTTTAATTTCAGTCAGAATAGTCCCTTTATTCCATATAAATATTTTCCTTTAGTTTCCTATGTAACGCTGCAAAATTCGGTCTTTTGAGAACAGTGCAAGATGAAACAATGTTGTTGACCGTTTAAAGGTAGTGCATTGGGAATCGGATCATTCCGATTCTCTCCACAGAATATAATTAGCTTAGAGGAGAGAAAACTAGATCGAAATGAATGTTATCTCAGTGGGTCAACACATTTTTAAGTCCATCATTTAGAGAGAGAACCATCTTATCTAAAAAACAGACTGACGGAGAAAAATCTGGAAGAAAAGATGAATGACGCTGCTTTTCGCAAAGGGAACTCAGGAAACGACAGTAACACCCTGCATAGAAAAAATTGTTCGATCTTGGAGTGTGCATCCAGGTGTTAAATTATAGTTGATATGAATGCGGATGGCTGAGTCTTGTGACAAGAAAAAGCATTAGGTGTGATTATAAGGCAGTAATTCTGAAAGTAGCTAATCAGTGTTTGGAAAGCTAGGAAGGTTTAAAGCTAATAAGATGCTGGGCATAATAAATCGCAATGTTGTTTACAAGAGCAAGGAAGTAATAAGTAAAATGTATAATAGCTATGTTAGGCAGAAATAGAGTATTGTGCACAAGTTTGGTCCTCTATTTAAAGAAAAGACTTAGATATGCTAGAGAGAGTGAAACGTAGAGCAACAAGGATGATTACTGGGTTTAGCAGGAGTAAGTAGCTATGAGGAATGGCTGAAGGATTTAGGAATGTTTTCTGTAGAGAAAGGGTTTTCTCGAGGGGACATGATACAAGTCTACAACAAATATTTACAGTCTATTGATAATACAGGAGACCCAATTTCAAATGTTTCCATAGGCACTGGACAGACTATGTCGGACCAGGGAGCATAATAGGAAAATTGGAGAAAAGCGATGCTATCGTGATGGGTATAAGAAAGCATGTATTCAGTAATATGGCTGTTAAATTTTGGAATGGCTTGCCACATGAGTTGTTGAGTGTGCTCGATTGCAACATTTAAGAAAGGGTGAATACGTTTAGGGATGGCTTTGCCGTCTCGGGTATCATATAATATATTGACGAAGCCAAAATGGCGG
>JABUQX010019625.1:17500-42500 GCA_015478945.1 Trachelipus rathkii | reverse complement strand
ATTTTCCGCGAGTATCATAAGAAAATCATATAAAAGCAACTTTTGGGCAAATCCTGCGCTCGCTTCTATTGGAGTTTTAGCTAACACGTGACATTGCCAGAGTTCCACAAGAGTGTGGCGATTTTCTGGATTCATGTCTTATTTATGTACATTCCGTAAAGGAGTAGCCTAATATATTATTTATAGTTATGTATATATATATATAATATATATTATATGATATATATTATATTATATACTATATATAATTATATATATATATATATATATAATATATAGTATATATATTTTAAATTAATTTTATATTTTAACTATTATATATACGCTTAATTAGTATATATATATTACTGTGGCTAAGACTCCTAAAACTTTAAACTATCCGCTATCGAGCGCTACACGAAGCACACTCTCTCATCCGCAATCCCGGATTAGTGATTTTACTATCCGCAACCCCATCTGCATCCGCATTTCCGCATCCCGGATAGTGAAAAATCACCATCCACTACACCTATATAATATAATATTATATATTATATATTTATATATATGTTATATATATTATATATATATATTATTATATATATATATAGATTATATATACTATATATATACTATACCTATACTATATTATATATTACAGTTTTCCACCACCACTCACGGCAGAGCCCGTATTCAAGGAGGGGGTGTGCAAGCCTCACAAATCAACAACTAAGCAAATTACGCAGATGAGCACAGACGCAGCTTGAAGTGAGGGAGATTAAATTCAGCAGGGAACACAGAGGATGGAAGTACAGAACAGAGATGGCAGGAATGAAGGAAGACCGCAGCGAACTGCGGGAGTTACCTACATCAACACAAACTCGTGCGCAGCAAGGCACCCCTAGTGATACGAGGGCGACGTAAGGTGGAGGCACACGAGTGATAAGCTCCCTCGAGCACCTGCGCTGCGGTACCTATTAGAAAAGGACTAAGCACAGCATCCGCGCTCGCAAGTCATTAGAGGGTCTAAGTTCAAGTGAAACAAGGATAAGTATCAGGACCAGGTTTATATAAGCCACTTGGCCTCTGCTTTGACTCGCCCTATCCCCAATAACCGGGTGAAACCAGAGCCCCAAATATGAGGCAGTACTCCACACAAAGGCGGATGAGGCCCTTGTATGACTGGAGCAACTGAGAAGAGGAAAAAAAAGCTCGCAGTCTAACAGAACTTCCCAGTTTCTTTGGGCCTCCCTAGCAACCGTTGTGAGGTGAGGTTATCCAAGACATTTTTTTGTTTATGTTTAGGCCAAGGATGTTTATATTGTCAAAGTCAGGAAAGACAAGAGAATCCGTCGAAAGAGGATAGGAAAGTAGAAGGTTCTTAGAGAGGACGAGGATTTGCTAGAAGTTGTTTTTAAAAATTGGGAATTTCCAACAAGGTTCAGACCGGACCCCACCCGGAAAAATTCTATCCAGATCATGATGATAGAATTCGGAAAGATTCAAAGACGAGAGGCAATTCTAGAAGTAAACAAAGGGAGCAAATTGAAATGAGTTGAGGTAGACTGATAGAGTCGAGTCATCGGCAGCTAGAGTGAGATAGAGTGTTAGATTGCAGGTGAGGGAAGTATCATTAACTTGAAAAGCAGGAATAAAAGTAGGAGATAAGACAGAACCCTGAGGAACAACCACTATTGACAGAAAGGAAGAAGAAGTCGCCCCATCAAACAACAGCCGATATTGAGCGATTTTGAAAAGAAAAAGCTAGACATAAGTAAGCAAGAAGAAGGAAACCCAAAGGAGGGGAGCTGGAGAGCAGTTGACGCTGCCATACCCGGTCAAAAGCTTTGGCATATGTCAAGCGCCACCACGTAAGTCCCCCGTAGTTCCTAGAGCGGAAAACATAAACTCAGGTAAGAATAGGAAAGTGATCATCGCCCCAGTAGACCTGCGAGCGACGAAAAGCCTACTGGGCGATCGGAAAGAGTGAATGAAGGATTCCACGATGATCTTAAGAAATGAGATGTTGAGAAAAGTTTCAAATTATCTTAGAGGTAGTGATGACAAGTAAAGAAGCTGATTAGGGGCGATGTTGGAAGGATCAGAGCACTTCCTGTTGTTTCGGAAATATGTGGACATGTGCTGCATTCCAACAGCTCGAGGAACAGTTGTTAGTTATTGAGACATAGAGAAGATAGTTGAAAACGAGGGCGGGTGATAGCACGGGAGAAGCACACTCCCTTCAAATTACTCGCGGTCGGAAGGAATGCCATCCGGGCACCCGCCTCTTTTTCCTAACGTTCGTAGCTTTTCAGGAGCCCATGCACCGATCAAATGTAATAGCAGGCAAAGGCATAGGACACCTGAGAGGAGAAGGAGTGAAAAGGAGAATGCCAGAATCGTCCAGGGTTGAGTAGAGGAAAATAGGAGGCCGAGAGATTGGCCTTTTCAGTTGGAGAGGAATTAGAACAGAACCATCAGAATCGAATTAAGAGAGGAAAGAACAAGTTTACAGAAGTTGTTGGAGTGTTTTTGGCAAGAGGCCAGAAAAGATTTGTCAGGTAGGAGAACCAAGAGGTTAGCGCACTTTCGTTTGATGAAAGCCCGCTTGGCTCGTCGAAGAGTATCCCTGCACGATTTCTAGCTGAATGGAAAATTACTAAGAGTGATAGGAGAACGAGAATTTTTTTCCACCCCCGATTACGCGCTGTCTCTAGCTGAATGGCAGGCAACAAGCCACGATCGAACCCCATGGGATGTTTGATGAAGTGAGAGAAAGATTTAGTCGAAGAAGGAATGAACACTGCTCATCCCATCAACGATTACAGCTCCCCCCGTATCGGCAGAAGTCGAAGCGTCACCAGAGACAAAGCATTCATTCCAATTATAGTTAGCGAAGAAGCAACGCAAGGCCCCCGATCGATCAGCCCGATCAAGTGCCAGAAAAAAAACGCGTAGGGCAGGATGAGCTGTTGGAGAGAAAGTATAAAATTTAAGAAATAAGGTTGTGGTCAGATCTACCAATAGGAGCGAAGTGGTTGGTATTTATAGAGAGAAGAACTAGTGGTGAAACACATAGGTCAAGTGTTTCAAGAATCGGTTTGAGACGATCCGGAATGTGTGTTGTTCTTTAATAGTTGCTTCCAGAATCGTTGAGAATGGCGTAAACTGGATTCGCTCTCTCCTCCCCACCTAAATCAGTTATGAGAGGACCCCAGCCATTTCATGTGTGTTGTACATGAAATCCGCCTAAGAATAGAAAGGATCCTCAGCTATTTGGATCGCAGAAATTTAACGTCTCGTGAGAAGTTAGTAAGAGTAGTCAAAAAGGCGTGAAAAATCTTTTCTGTTGGGAGAACAGTAGCAGAAGCACCAGAGATTTATCTGTAGTACGAAGAAGAACAGATTTTAATCCACAAGAAACATCGAAGTTAGAGATCTCGAGATTCTCGAGACGGGTTACAGGAGTGTTTAACATAGGCCACATTTACTCCACCCTTTTAGACGGAAATTATGAAATAAGTTATAGTTAGATATATTAAACGGATCGTCTAGAGTGATCATTCGTTAATGGTCTATTCTGTGTACTCAGACTCAGTAGACACGCAAAGAGGTAGTGGCGGTGAGAGAATTAGAGAGGGATCGTTATTCCTACGGATGCTAGAGTTCAGAGAGTGAAGCCAGCGGTATCGCTTGCCCAAGGCGATCCACAGGCGCGCAGATTCTGGCGAAGGCTGCCATCACACACGCACGCACGATGCGGACGCGCCCTAAACACCAGTCGCTCGCCCAGACAGACAGAAATAAACGAAAGTTGAAATTAGATTAAAATAGTTTACTCACTTAAAAAAAGTAAATCATTAAATGCTAACAACCGTATTACAAGTAACATATGTTTAAAATGAAAAAAAAAAAAAATCTAGAAGATTAAAAACACACTCATTCACACACCCTAACAAATACGAATAAAAAAAAATTACCAATCATTCAAAACTTTAAACCTACAATATATACTATAAAATAAGAGTGCAACCAATACGTGAAGTGTTGTGAAAAAAAACTTTTAAAATAAATGTAAAAATAATAGAAACACTCAAACTAAGCTTAAAAGACGAACGATAAAAATATAGCCTCCAGTACTACTCAATTACTACGTATCTACCACAGATTTCTAAAAACTAACTGACCCGCTCTCCTTCCTCGGCCTTTTAATCTCAGGACAATTCACACACATTAAAATAAAAAGTTTCAAAAACAAAATTAAAACTAATAACTTATCTTTTTATTAATTATTATAATTCTCAAAATATTAAAACATATACTAGTTAAAACAAATTAAAACAGGAGAGCGTTTAATGAACAAACAAACTTAATGGGTAAAATAACTAAACATATGGTAACATATCTAATACCCTCATTGTGCACGCTCAGTAAAACGCAACCTCTCACATCCAGTCTAACACACAATATACTATATATATAATATATTATATATATTATATATATATATATATAGATATATAATATATAGATAATATATATATATATAGATATATACACTTATAATATATATTATATAAGATATCATACCTTAATTATATATCATAGAGAGAGAGTTTGTTATTGTTTATGTTATAGATAATTTAGTCGAGATCTATTTCTTTGTTTTATATATGCAATATAGTATATATATATATTATATATATAAATATATTATATTTAAAGTATATATATATTATTACAATGCTATATAATTATATATATTATACTTATATATATGTGTATTATATATAAGTATATAATATATATAATATAATATATATATATATATATGTATATAATATATATATTAATGCTATATATATATTATCATATCAGTTAGCTAGCTATTATATATTTTATAAAGTGTCTCGGCTGTGGTTTTTTTGGTAGTCGATTGTTCAAACTTGATAAAACGTCTACTACAAAGTAACATGATATACAACGTAATTGACTATAGCTCATATTGGGCTTTCAAAAATTAAAATTACAGAATAATATATATTATTAGTATATATATATCTATATATATATAATAATTCTATATATATATATAGCTTTATCTAGTATATATATATAGTATAATCTATATAATAATGATATGCGCGGTATACACTATATAGATTAGCCAGATGTCTATACTAGTCTATATATATATAGTATTATAAAATAATACGTTACCTGCTCGTCTATACTATATATAATATTATATATACTCGGGCATTATTACTAGTGCTATGTTATATCAATTATGATAATGTATAGTTTATATTAGTTATATTATATACCAGTATTATAAAATACTTCGTCTTCTTCTATATATTATATATAGTATATAAAATAATATATATAAAATATAAATTATTCATATATATATTATATTATATATTAATATACTATATATTATATATATATACTCTATCTGTATATCTATATATTAAATATATATATATATATTATAATATACATATATATATATATACCGTATACGATATACTTTATATATATATATATATAGTATATATTATAAATATAATAGATATATATATTATATATATATATCTATTAATGTTATATAATTGCTTTGTCATAACACTCAGCGGAGGGACACCGGATGATTCGGCCTAAAAATTTGCTTCCTATCGGAATCAAAGACTGTACATCGAAAGTCGCGTATAGTTACCTAATCTATTGTAGTAGCCTTTTAAATAAACCCTATACATGGATTGTTATAACAAAATGAAATCTTCCTCTAAAATATTTAATTTTCTACTCTATTAGTTACTATTACATAACCAATGGAATTATCTTAAATTTAATTACTTTGCAAAAAAAGAAATAAATAAATAAAGTAAATAAAAGGCTTAATAAAGAGAGGTCCAGCTCAAAGGTCAGTCAAAGAAAGGCAAAAGTCATTAGATATTTAAGTCGTCCTGAAAGAAAGACCGCATTGTTTTTGGTCTTAACTATTGAAACTCTTAGTATTAAATTTTCATTAAAATACATTTGCAAGTATATATAAAAATGATATTCATGTTTATGAGTTTGTTTAGATAAGCAGTAAAATTTGGCATATTTTTAAAAATATTTATGTTCAATATCTGTGTATATTTTTTTTGAGTATTGCTTTATTGAAGTATATCTGCTCAGCTTAAATATTTTAATAATATATTATATATATTATATATTTATATATATAGTTAATTACAAATCATATAAATCTGTCAAAATTAATAACTATAACGTATACTGTATACTGATAATATATTAAGATATTATTATAATACTATATATATAATAATTTCAATTACCCACATGACACGTAATAAAATGTTTTTAAAGAATAACTTAAGGAATTATTCAATAATGACGGATCAGCTTTTCAGCAACGGACAGATCAGTTTTTAACGACAAATATTATATTACATATTAATTATTTTCTAGTTTTTTTGACGGCGGTGTCCTTTGTCTTGTATAAATTAATTATTAATTAAATGTTAAATAACTACAGAAAATTATTCGATATTGTCCTAAACATATATGTTTTATTATAACACGTTCACACTTTCAAGATGCTATACTGCACATAATATTTTTCTCGGAAAATAATAGCAAAACTGGCAATAGGGAAGCAAGTATATCTATCGGAAAGATGTCGATATAGTAAAATCGATATTTTCTTGTTTCCTCAATAACCTTTAAATAACCCATATATAAATTATTATATGATATAATATATATATATATAATTATATATATATATATATACGTTATATATATTTATATTATATAATATATATATATATATATATATATATATATATATATATATTATTATATATTATATCTGAGCAGATATATTCAATAAGCAAATACTTCAAAAATATAAACAGATATTACATAAATAGTTTTAAAATATGCAAATTTCTACTGCTTACTTCTAAACAACCAAACTCTTTCGTCATTTAAAGTAAAATTATTATTTTTTGAAATTTTAGTTGAATGAATTTTTAATAGAAATTAATACTAAAAAGTTTAAATAGTTAGAAGATAAAAATCGTCTTTTTCAGGAAGCGACTTAATATCTTAATGACTTTTGACCTTTCTGACTGACCTATTGACGACTCTCTTATTAAGCCTTATTACTTTTATTATTTATTATCTTTTTTTGAAAGTATAAATTTAAGATAATTCATTGGTTGTAATAGTAACTAATAGAGTAGGAGAATTAAATATCATTTTTAGAGGAAGATTTCAGTTTGTGTATAAATCCATTGCATATAGGCGTTTATTAAAAGGTATACAAAGATAAGGAAACTATACCGACTTTCCCAGATGTACAGCTTCATTCCGATAGGAGAAAATTTTTAGGCCCGGATCATCCGGGTCCTTCCTGAGTTACAACAATTATTATACATAATATATATATAATATATATTATATATATATATGATATATACATATATATTATATATACATTATCATTATATTATATATGTAAAACTTATTATATTAATATATATAATATATAATATATATATATATATAGTATAATTATATATATATATATAAATATATATATATATAATATATATATATACTATATATATAATATGATATATAATATATATATATAATATATATATATATATATATATATATATAATAATATAGTAATATATAATAATATTATATAATATATTATATCCTATATATATATTATATATATATATATATATATTATTATATATATATTATATATAGTGTATATTGTATATATATATATATATATATAATATTTATAATATTATATATAACTATTATATATTATATATATATATATAGTATACTATATATATATATATATATATATATATACTGTATATATTAATAGCGAAAGTCTAGTCAAAATAAAATATTTTTTAAATAACATTGTTGGCGTGTCACTTGACCATCGCCGTCAATCAATTTGAAAATCGACTACCAAAATAAACAACAGCCGAGACACTTTATAATATATATATATATATATATATATATATATATATATATATATATATATATTATATATATATATAATATTATATATATATTATATTATATATATATATATATACATATATAATATATAATATATATATATATTATAACTATATAGATATATAATATATAATAATATATATATATACTATATAAGTATATAATATAGTATATATATATATATATATATATAGATATAATATATATATATATATATATAATATATATACTATATTCTTAATATATATATATATTATATTTATATATAAATAAATATATATATTTTATATATATATAATATATATACTACTACTATATATATATATATATATATATATATGTGTGTTTATACTGTTATGTGATCAGGTTGTGTTTTACCGGAGCTCCAATGTGTTGATTATTGTTCATAATGTTTTTTTTATTTTTCCCCATTAATGTGTGTATATTAACTGTTCTCCTGTTTTAATTGTTTTTTAACTATTATTATGGTTTATATTTGAAGAATTATTAATTAATATTAAAAGATAAGTATTAGTTTTAATTTTTGTTTTTGAAACTTTTTTTGTCTATGTTAGATAGTCATAGTTAGTTTTTAGAAATGTGCAATACGTAGTTTTGATTAGTGCTTGTTTAATTTTTTTTTCTTCGTCTTTTTACTTTAGTGTTTAGTGTTTCTATTTTTTTATTTATTTTAAAAGTTTTTTTTTTCACAACACTTACGTATTTGGTTGCATATTATTTTAGTTTATACATATTAGGGTTTAAATTGATATGATTGTAATTTTTTTTTATTCGTAAATTTGTTGGGGTGTGTGAATGCGTGGTTTTAAACTTTCTAGGATTTTTTTTTTCATCTTAAACATATTATTGTTAATACGGTTTTAGCATTTTAAAATTTACGTTTTTTTGTGAGTAAACTATTTTAATTAATTTAATTCGTTTTTTTCTGTCTGTCTGTTTTTGTCTTGTTGTTTTTGTTGTGTGGTTGCGGGGTGTGCGTGTGTGGATGGCAGATTTGCACAAACGCGGGCTTTCTATCGACTTATTCACATCCGCGGCTTACTCTCTGAATCTTGCACATCCGTCGCGAAATACATCCTCTCTAATTTCTAACCAACCTTTTGCTCCTGTCTGAGACACAGAGATAGCTAAGAATTCATCCTCAACTCGTTTTAATATATCTAACTATAACTTATTTCATATATTTCGTCTAAAGGGTGGAGATGTTGCCTATGTTAACATTACACTCTGGAACACGTCTCGAGATCTCGAATCTCCTAAACTTCGAATGTTCTGTGGCTTAAAAAATCTTCTTCCTTTCTGCCCACAATAATCTTGTGTTCTGCTACTGTTCTCCCAACAAAAACAGATTTTCACGCCTTGTTTGAATATCTTACTACTTCTCACGAGACTGCTTATATCTTCTCATCCCAAATATGAGCGTGCCTTATTTAGGATTGTCACATGTACACACACTGAATGCTGGGGTCCGTCTTCATACTGATTTAGGTGGGGAGACCCGAATCATTCTGCATTCTCAACGATCTGGAGCAACAAATTAAAGAACCAACACACATTCCGGACATCGTCCCAACCAATTCTTGAAACCACACTTGACCTATGTTTCACCACTTAGTCCGTTCTCTCTATAAATACACCAACCTCACCCTCGCTCCTATTGGTAAATCTGACCACAACCTTTATATCTCTTAATTTAATACTTTCTCTCCAAACAGCTTCCATCTGCCCTGACGCGTTTTTGTTCTGCACTGTTGATTCGGGCTTTGTCGGGGGGCCTTGCGTTGGCTTCGCTACTGCTAACTTATTGGAATGACTGCTTTGTCTCTGGTGACGCTCGACGTTCTGCGATAAGAGTGGGAGCTGTAGATCGTTTGATGGATGAGCAGTGCATTCCTTCTCGGACTACAATCTTTCTCTCGCTCATAATCCATGGTCATCGTGCTTGCTTCTCTGGCCGATTCAGGCCTAGAGGACAGCGCGTATCGGGAGTGGAAAATTTCTCGTTCTCCTATCAATCTTGGCTAATTTTCAGTCAGCTAGAAATCGTTGCAGGGATACTCTTCGACGAGCAAAAGCGGGCTTTCATCAACCGAAAGTGCGCTAACCTCCTTGGTTTCCTTACTGACAAATCTTTCTGGCCTCTTGCCAAAAGAACATCTCCAACAAGCTTATGTAATCTGCCTTTCCTCCTCTATTCGATCTGATGGTTCTGTTGCTAATTTCCCACTGAAAGGCCAATCTCTTCGGCCTCCTATTTTCGCTCTAACTCAACCCGACGATTCTGGCATCCTCATCCCCTCCTTCTCCTCTCAGGTGTCCTTATGCCTCTTGCCTTATACATTTGGATCGGTGCATGGGCCCTGAAAAGTACGAACGTAGGAAGGCGGGTGGCCCGGATGCATTCCTCCCGGAGTTTTGAGGAGTGCTGCTTTCCGCTGCATATCCCCGCCCCTCGTAACTATATTTCTCTATTGTCTCCAATGACTACACTTTTCCCGCAGGTGTTGGAAAGCACGCACCATGTCCAACCGTATTCCGAAAAACAAGGAATCGCTCTGATGCCTTCCCAACTACGGCCCCTATACTCTTACTGTGATTCTTATCTAAGATTCTTTGAAACTCTTCTCAACTCTTCATTCTTAGATGCATCTGGAATCTCATTCTTCACTTCTTTCCGATGCCGCCCAGTAGGGCTTTCGTCGTCTCAGAGGTCTACTGGCCGATATGACTTTCCTATCTGAACTGATTTATGTTTTCCGCTCTTAGGAATACGGGGAGACTTGCGGGTGGCGCAGTCTTGACATATCCAAAGCTTTTGACCGGGCATATGGCACGCGTCACTGCTCCCAAAAGCTCCCCTCCTTTGGGATCCTCCTCTCTTGCTTACTTATGTCTAGTTTCTTTCAAATCGCTCAATATCGGCTGTTGTCTTCTACGGCGACTTCTCTTCCTTTTCTGTCAATAGTGTATGTTCCTCAGGGTTCTGTCTTATCTCCTACTTTATTCCTGCTTTTCATTAATGATCTTCTCACCTGCACATCTAACTCTATTCACTCATATGCCGATATGACTCGACCTTTAATTCTTCAAACTCATTTCAATTTGCTCCTTCTTTACTTCTAGAATGGCCCTCTCGTCTTCATCTTTTCGATTCTATTCTCACTGATCTGGATAGAATTCCGGGTGGGGTCGTCTGAACCTTGTGGAATTCAATTCTGTAAAAACGAACTTCTACAAATCCCCTCTCTAAGACACCTTTCCTAACTTTCCTATTCTCTTGCGCAGGTTCTCGTTGTCTCTCCTGTTTAATAAATACACATTCTCAACTCATCAAAACCATAAACAAAAAAATTCTTGGAAACCCACAGCACAACGGTGCTAGGAGCCTCAAAATACTGGGACAGTTCTGTTTAGGGACTTGCGAGACTTCTTTTTCCTCTTCTCAGTTTGCTCAGCTATACAAGGCCTCATCCGCCCTTGTGTGAAGTCTGCTCTCATATTTGGGGGGCTCTGGTTTTCAGCCCGCGTATTGGCATAGGGTGCTCGAGGTCAAAGGCCAAATAAGCGCTTATAAAAACGTCCTGTATCTTCTAGTTACTTGACTTCGACCCTCTATCTTGGCAGCGCGGATGCTGGTGCTTTATCTTATTTTATAGACCGCAGCGGCAAGGTGCTCGAGGGAGCTTTATCACTCGTGTGCCTCCACCTTTACGTCGCCCTCGTTCACTAGGGTTGCTGTGTCTGCGCACGAGTTTGTGTTGATTTAGGTAACTCCAGGCTAGTTCGCTGCGGTGCTATCCTTCTTTCCTGCCACATCTGTTCGGTGGAATTCTCTTCATTCTTCTGTGTTTCCTGCTGTAATTTAATCCCTCCACTTCAAAGGCCTGCGTCTGTGTCATCTGCGTAATTTGCTTTAGTTGTTGATTTGTGAGGCTTGCAACACCCCCTCCTTGAATAGGTCTGCCCGTGAGTGGTGTGACAACTGTAAATAGATTTAATAGTATAGGTCTATATATATAATATATTATATATTATATATATATAATATTATATATAGTATATATATATATATTTTATATATATAATATAATATATATATATATATATTATTAGAGGTGTAGTGGATGGTGTGTGATTTTCCACTATCCCGGGATGGGATGCCGGATGCAGCATGGGTTGCGGATAGTCAAAAATCACTTATCCGCGGATGCGGATGCGGATAGCGGATTGTTAAGTTTTTAGCTTAGCCACAACTAGTATATATATATAAATTATATATATATTATATATATATATATATATATATATATATATACTATATGATATATATATATATATATAATATATATATATATATACTATATATATATATTATATATATAATATATATATATATGGCTACTCTTAAAAGATGTTTACATTAAAGACATGATTATCGAAACATTTCGCCGAACACTTACTTGTGGAACTCCTGCAATTGATCGTGTTAGCTAAAACTCCACATAGAAGACGCAGGAATTGCCAGAAGTTGCTTTTATATGGATTTTATGATACCGCGCGAAAAGATATGTTAATTTTTTAATTTATATTTGAAGGGGCTCCGAGCGACGGTGGGGAAAGAGGGTTGGACGATAGTCCCCCGTTCGGTCCCCAGCTGAGGCCGAGGGACCCTGACTCTTTCCATCTTTTGCGATTTAATCGCGGTATTTTTTAGTTAAAAAAACAAAAAAAAACTGTTCGTTTTGCAACCTTGACGCTCTATTGCCTTGAAATAATCGAAAAAAATCGAATTACATCGCTCGTTCGATATATATCGATTAACATCCTTTTAAAGGACAAGTTCCAATAGTTATATATAAATATTATAATATATATATATATATATATATAGTATATTATATTATATTATATACTATATATATAATATATATAATATAATATTATATTGTGTGTGCTGTGTGTGTTTGTGTGTGTGTGTGTGTGTGTGTGTGTGTGTGTGTGTGTGTGTGTGTGCTGTGTTGTGTGGTCTGGTGTTACCAGATGCGGGGGACGTGGAACCCAAACCTTTTGAACCCCACCCAATCTCTTTCCCCAGGCTTCCAGCCCATTTGGAAAAGGTTATATACTATATATATAATATATATATATATATATATATATATATTATATATATATATATGATTATATATATATATATTATATATATATATATATTATATTATATATATATAATATATATATATATATATATATATAGCTAGAAGCGTATATATATTATATAATATATTATATATATACTTGAAATTATATATTCTCAAATTATGTTACGAAAAAACTAAAGCAGAATCTGACCCTGTTTCAACGAGACTTTGATTCTCTTTTCTTCGTAAAGTTTAATATCTGCCACCGCTGATAAGACGGCTCATTAGCTAACGTGTTCGAAGGCGCATGCTAAAGTATTTCCTGGCGAGTTCTACATCTGCAAAATGTGGAAAACTTTTACAATTATCATCGCCATCAAACCAACGGATCTTTATCCGATTCCGAAGATTTTCGCTTTTGAATATCCTTCGATCAATGATAGAGTGTTTTTGACACCTCTGAACAAGACTCTCATCGCTGCAAGAAGCCAAAAGAACGTTCATGATTCAGCATATGGTTTCGCTCCACAGATGGATAAAGCGGTTTGTTTCTGGTAAACCTTTTCGTTTTTGGCTGATTGAAAATTCAGCCTTAGTAGCCATTTCATCACCTTAGGTATATACTAAATAAAATTTTAACCCTCTGTGAACACGTGGTTCAAGAAATTTGGTTTTGTATCTAGATCCAGAAAAGTTACTATCTCACATGCGTAATAATTTTGCAGAATTTGAAATCTATATATCTATTCCAGCATGAGTGTTTCTGTCATCTTTGTAAGTCCCTTACTTTTAATAGCAGTATTTCCACAGCTTTCATCGTTCCAGTTAGAGGAATCCCGTCAGACAAAAAAAGAATTTTCTGACGTTTATAGTCTTCTCTACCTCTTTAAACGGTTTTTAAGAAGAGTAATACAATAACCTAAAATCACATTATCATCACCTGTCAGGCCTTTCATCTTTGTATTTGTTCGAAGAGGAGGAAGGACAGCTTCATTTATTTCTCCCATCTCCAAGCACGTATAAATACTATTCCAACGAGTCTAAACATCTTGCGTTACAGAAAAGTTGAGAAATATTTAGTCTCATAATTCATAAGAATACTATCCGCTATCGCAAAAAATTCCTGCGATGAAATTTGCGCGCCCACCTCTGATTATATATATATATATATATATATATATAATATTATATAATATATATATATATTTATATATTATATTATATATATATATAAATATATTAATATAATATATATATATATATATATATATAAGTGTTACAATTGCGCCTTAAATAATACCATCAAATTTTCAATAAATACTTTAAAATATCTTAATTAAATTAGGAAATAGTGATAGAAAGTATTTTAGAAAATGAATATTCAACATGGGCAGCTTTAAAACAACCATTGACTAAAATTTATATATTTGAAAGTAGAGACAGTAAGAAGCCACATGGGCCTATCGAGCCTGTCCCAGTCAACCCACTAACTAAACATGCTCATGCAAATCCACAAGCACCCTAGGGCTTGTCAAATTACTGAACAAAAATCTACCAATTTGGCTTAGTCAAAATAAGATATATATATATAGAAATATATAAATAGATATATTAATAATAAAAATATATATATATATATATATATATATATATATATATATATATATATATATATATATTACTATAATATATTATATATAATTATACCCAAACATCCCACATGCTTAAATAAGCTAATTCATGGTCACACATTGCCATCTAACAAATAATTAACTACTTAACTAAAACCCCGCCAATTGGCTTCTCAAATAATATTATATGATACCCCCCAACCCATCCATAAACGTATTCAACCCTTTCTTAATGTTGCATTCGAGTCACACTCACCAACCTCCTCTGGCAGACCATTCCAAATTTAAACAGCCTATTACTTGAATACATGCCTTTCTTATATCAAGATGAGCATGCTTCTGCTTCATTTTCCTATATGCCCCCTGGTCGACCTGTCCATGCTCTATAGGAAAAATTTATTGGTCTCTTATGTTATCATATATGTAAATACTTTTGTAGACTTGCATCATGTCCCCCTCTAAGAAAACGCCTTCTACAGAAACATTCCTAACTCTTCAGCTCTCCTCATAGCTCTTACCTCAAAACCCAGTAATCATCCTTGTTGCTCTACGTTCCACTCTCTCTAGCAATCTAAGTCTTTCTTTAAATAAGACCCAAACTGTGCACAATACTCTATTACTGGCCTAACATAGCTATTATACATTTTACTTATTACTTCTTTCTCTTGTAAACACATTGCGATTTATTATGCCCACATCTTATTAGCTTTATTCCTAGCTTCCAAACACTGATTAGCTACTTTCAAATTACTGCTTATAATCACACCTAAATCTTTTCTTGGTCCACAGACTCAAACCAATCCACTTTAAAACCATATAATTTAAGACTTTGGATGCACACTCCAGATCGAAATCTTGCCTACGCAGGGTGTTATTTCGTTCCCGAGCTCCCCTTGCGAAAAGCAGCGTCGTTTAGTCTTTCCTTCCAGATTCTTCCCGTCAGGCTGTTTTAGATTCAGTGGTCCTCTAAATGGATAGGAACTTAAATGAGTTGACCGCACTGACACTGACTATGATATTCATTTCGATCTTAGTTTTGTTCTCCTCTAAGCTAATTATATTCTGTGGAGAGAATCGGAATGATCCGATTCCCAATGCACTACCTTTAAACGGTCAACAACATTGTTTCATCTTGCACTGTTCTCAAAAGACCGAATTTTGCAGCGTTACATAGGAAACTAAAGGAAAATATTTATATGGCTAATAAAGAGACTATTCTGGATGAAATTAAAATATTCATTTCTTTAAAATAAAATTTCCTTTTTAGAGCAAAGAAATGTTCAGCAGGAAGTCAAATATATATATATATATATATAATATATATATATATGTAAAATTATAATATATATATATATATTTAATATATATATATATAAATACATATATATATATTAATATATATAATACGTATTATATATATATATAGTATATATATATATATATATATAAGTGATTAAAAACTATTGATAGTACTATCGCACTATCGATATATTTTTTTCAAATTCGCTAATTATTGTTAATTATCATAGTCTTTTTTTTTCGATGTTTTTGCTCAGCGCTCCTACGATGCACCAAAAGCAACAACATCGAATTGCTGCCAATGAAAACATGATTCAATTCAACGTTTTTATAATATACTTAAATGCGTCGTAAAACTCCCCCCTCAAAAAAAAGGTGGTAGTGGGTGAAATATATAATAATATATATAATATATATATAATATTCTAATTATATATATATAATATAATATATATATAACTATATTATATTATATATATATAATATGTGTGATATATATATATATATATATATATATATATATATATATATATATATAATATTAAGCTGACAAATTTGTGCTTTAAAGTTTGAACTCTTTTCACCTACTCAAAAAATAACCTATCAGGAAAATTTATGAAAATTTTACTATACCAAAATCACCTTTATTATATAATATATATATATATATCATATATTAATATATATATATATATATATATATATAATATAAATACTATAATACATATATACTATATATATATATATAATTATATATATATATGTATATATATATATATATATATATATATATAATATATAAATACTTATATATAACTATATAATATATATATATATATATATATAGAACATATATATATATATATATATATAATTATATATAAATATATATAAATATATATAATATAATATTATACACTATACTATATATATATATATATATATATATAAATGAATATTAATATAATAATTATAATATATATCATATAATTATATATATAATAATGTTTCGATTTTTTATTTATAAATCTAATATATAATATTTATATAGCATTATATATATATTATATATAATATATAATATATATATGAATAATCATATATATTATACTAGTATGATATATATATTAAAGACGTTGTTGAAATAATAATAATATATAAATAATTAAATAATAATAATAATAATAAATAATCAATAATAAATAATAATTAATTAATAATAATAATAATAATAATAATACATCAATAATATAAAGTCCAGTTGACAATAATAATTAATAATAATAATAATTCAATAATAAAGCTTGTTTGAAAATAATAATAATAATAATAATAATAATAATAATAATAATAATAATAATAATAATAATAATAATAATAATAATAATAATAATAATAATAATAATAATAAAAAAAAATAATAATAATTAATAATAAAAATTTTAAATACAAAGAGCAATATGTGAATTTAGGTAGTATGTATAAAATATTTTTTAACTAAAAAAAAAAAAATAAAACAAAAAAAAATAAAATGAAATAAGTAATCTAACATGTATTTTTAAAATGTTTTAAAATTAGCTTTTCCTCCTAATCAAATTAGAAAATTAGCAAAACTATTAAAAATAGTTAACTAGCAAATTCTGATAGGAAAGAACACTAGATTAGAGACTATTGAAAGGGTATGTTTGTTCGTTGAAGGTTGCATTCTTATTCCTTGTTTCTAAAATCGATATTATATATATATATATAATTATACTATACTATATACTATAAAAAAATAATACTAATATATATATATTATTATATATATATATATAGATAGTATATAATATTATAAATAGTATATATATATATATATATAATGTATAGTATTTAAACATACATATATATATTTACAATATTTATTTTACGCAAAAAATATATATTACATATAATTAAAAAGTTAAGCAATTTAATAATGGAAGTAATATATACATATATTATATAATAGAAATAATAGATAGTTATAATATAATATATATATAATACTTATTTATATAATATATTATATATATAGATAATATAATATATATATATATATATATAATATATAAATATATATTATATATACTATATATATATATAATATAATATATATAATATATTATATAATAATAATATATATACTATAATATATATTATATATATATATATATATATATATGTAATATAAATTATAATATATATAATATATTTATATATATATATATATATTATAGTATATATATATATATATATATATATAATCTTTTTATGGAATAGTCTTCTCAAATTCAATATTTTCTTCTGTGCAATTGATGTTGCATTTTTTGGTTTTCTGATTCAGATCTTAAGGTTTCTCTTTCAAACAACTCAGAAACCTTTAAATTTAAGCCGTGTTCGTTTTTGCATTTGTGCTAAAAAACGGCTTAAGCGCAAAATCGTAAAAAATGCTCATCAAACGTAAGGAATTTCTTTAATTCTGTAAGGTTGCTATTTTATACAAAATTTTATTCTATATTACACAGAATTAGGGACATTTTTTACGTTTGGTGACCATTTTTTTACGATTTTGCGCTAAGGTTGACGAAAACGAACGCAAACTTGAGCATTCTTTTAGCACAAATGCAAAAACGAACACGGCTTTACTTGTGAAACAATGTTTTTTTAATGTTTTTTTTTTTTAGAAAATAAAAGCAAAAGTGTCTTTTTCTCAATATGAGCTCTAAATGAGCCCCTCTCATAAATAATGCCCCCTGTATTTGAAGAAATTGAAATACACATAATAATAATAATATAATATAAACATTTTTAAAACTTTATTAACGAATTATTATTAGTGACTTTTCAATTATCCATTCTCAAGGCTCATAACATCATGGAACAAATAGCATAAAATATTAAATATCAATAGCAATCATATTAAACTAAATATATAACTAGTATAAATAAATAGATAAATAAATATATAAATAATGTAAAAAGATTTAGTTAAAGGCAAAGTGAATGGAATGTGTACAGTAAGATTTCATATAAAAAAAAATAAATCATTTTTGCTATGAGATCTACAAACTTCGAGGGACCATTCCCATTAAAATACTTATCATTCCATTTATAATCAAAGAAGTACAAGGGCAAATCCGACCAGTTAGCAGCATCAAAGTGTCAGAAACGTCTCTTCACCAAAGGTGGGAGTTCGTTCCTGCGGAAGACTTGAAGAGACAGAACAGGTTACAGAAATAAGATGATCAGAGAAACTCAAAGGAGGAAGGGATTCAACGGTGTAAGGAAAAGGGTTGGAAGTTAAGAAAAGGTGAGGAATGTCGAGTTTATCTCCAAGACGATCAGGAATACAAGAAAGGAGTTGCAAACTCTGCTCAAGTTTGTTCTGAAAAGAAAAATAATAGAGTTCATCAGTTGTACCTTGAGAAGCAGAGGAAAGCAATTGGCGGTGATGAACGCTGAAATCGCCCAAAAAGAAACCTATAGTACTGATTAAAATATTTGGGAAATTAGGATAGGGGAGCAGATAGAAGAATTTTATTGTATCTTCTTTACAAAGCTATCGTTTGGTCAAAAATAGATTTATTTTTGACTTTCTCTTAAAGATCAATGAACAATCTTCAATTGATAATTTTTTTTTAGAGAATTAAACTGACTTTCATTGTAGAAGAGTGGACTGAAGTTTGTAAAAGTCACAGACAAAATGAATGGGTTTAAATATTTGCTGCAAATGCAAGACTATCAAAATATGATCACCTAGAATTTTTTTTTCATGTATTTTTTTACTCGCGTAGGTATATTGAATGGAATTCTATGAAGAATTTGCTTTGTCTTAATAATTGTTTCTACCACCTCCTTAACTTATAATTACAAATTAAGCATTGTTTACTTTGATTACAGTTTAAAAGTGACGTCCAATATTGATTACCCTATATAACTTCAAAATATAGTTTTAGAGAAAATTCATCTACTTGAAAATCTTAACTGTCATGGATGGTACTCAAAAATATTTTTTATTCCTTGATTGTGCTTTTAAGTACGATGACTTTCCTTTTAAAAAAAAATCTCATCTTGTCTGACTGTATTTACGTCATACGAATAACAATTTGCAATGTATAGTTTTCTCTACATTTAAATCAAAATCGAATTTCCAAGTTTACTATTGTAACAATTTCTCTTTTATTATTAGCGAGAATAGAAAAAATTTATCAACTTATTATTCGACTTCTAAAATTCAAGTAGTAATTTCTGAATTGTCAGACAAAATATTGTGATTTCATTTGGATTTAAGAACATGTGGAAATAACATTGCATAAGGCAACATAGGGAGATCATAGGGAGATCCTGCACCAAAGGATTCTTCTGTTATGCATAGCTACTCCCTTAAAATAACAAAACGCTGAATTTAATAAAACATTAATAATAAAGAGTTACAACTTATTTTAAGACAATTCCAATCAGAGTAGAGGTCTTTTGTCAGTTGTTGAACCTCAGTTCCAGATTCAAGATTTGTTTAGCATGTATGAGCAAGGTAGACAGGAGCAAATTGAATTAGCTAGACTTAAGCCATTATTCATTGTTTGTAGTGATACCTTTTTTTGAGGAAACTCCAAACAAATGCCACAATTGTTCAATAAAACTTAAACCATATTTATATTGTTTGCCCTATTTTTAATACATCAGAAGAATTTTACAGCAAATTTTTTCCATAATTTTTTGCCTTTAAATTATGAAATATTCTTTTCTGAGTCTTCACACTTTGATTTTCTTAAGTCAGTTAATACATTTGACATTCTTTTATAATATACACTTGTATGTGAAAGAGAATAGGATTGGTGCATCAGTCAAGTTAGTTGCACATGCCATTGCCCTTGGCAGTTTTGTGCAAGTTAAATTTATGCAAGATTGTAAGTTAAGTACGTAATTAGGAAAAAAAGTCGAAAAATAAGTTGCAACTTATTACTAGACTCGGCCTTGGACTTTGCTTAAATTTGGCCTAGTCAAGTTACTAATACGAAAAAACATCTCGAGTTTATATTATATATATATATATATATAATATAATATATTATATATATATATATATAATAAAATATTATATATATATATATACTATATATATACTATATATATATATATATATATTATATATAAATTATATATATATTTATTATATTATATATATATATATAATATATATATATATATATATATATATATATATTATATATAATATATATATATATTAATAGAATATATAGATTTATAAACTATATTATATTATATATATATACTATATATTATATATATATATATAATATATATATCAATAATATATAATATACATATTATATATATACTTATAATATAATATATATATTATATATATATATATCATATTTATATACTATATATATATATATATATATATATATATATATATATAATATATATATAATATATATATATACAGTATATATACAGATTAGATATACCGTATATATATAATATATATATATACTATATATATATAATCTATATATATACTTATTAATATATATATGATATAATATATATATATATTATATATATAATAATATATATAATATATTATAATATATATATATATACAGATATATACTAGTATAATATACCCGTTAATCATATATATATATTAATATAATATATATATATTATAATATCATATATAATATATATATATATATATATATATACATATACTAATAATTAATATATATATATATATATTATATATATATTCTATAGGATTTTCCAGCTTTTAAAAACTTCTAAATAAAAAGGGTTTTCTCTTGACATTTTAACACGCGTATACGTCAACTGACGATACAAAGCATCTCTATAGCGTCAAAGAGTAAAATAGAAGTAAAGCTTCGTATATATATATATATAATATATATATATATATATACTATATATATATATATATATAATTTATATATACTATAATATTAATATATATATACTATATATATATATATATATATATATATATTAATATATATATAATTATACATTAATAGGACGGTTATATATATAATATATATATATTTATATATATATATACATATATATATATATAATATATATATATATATATATATATATATAAATGGTGAGCAACTGGAACAAGTGTCTGTGTTTAAATACTTAGAATATGTGTTGGATGAAAAGAGAACGGATAATGCAGAGTATGGTAGAAATGTTGTGAATGGTAGGAAGGTGCTGGAAGTAATTAAATCCATTGGTGATGTAAAGGACTAAATCTTGAGTGTTGCTAGGGTCTACATGATAGGTTTGTGATTACTGCGTTGAATGTATAGTCAGTGAAACTATGGTCTAGAATAAGAGGTATAGATCTAAAGTACAATGTGCTCAGATGGACAATCTTAGGGGCGAGTTAGTTGTGAGAAAAATTGATAAAATTAGGGAGTCGTGTGATGTAAAGAAAGGAGTAAATGAGAGAATAAATGAAAGTACATTGAAATGGTTTGATCATGTGGAAAGGATGGATGATAGTCGGTATAGAAAGTATAGCGGTGAGTGTGCTGGGAATCGACCGACTGGGATACCGAAGAAAAAGTGGATTGAGTCAGTAAAGGAATGCCTGGAAGAGAGGAATGTGAGTTTGGCAGAGGCGAGAAGAAATGTGCATAATATGAGTGAATGGTGAGGTTTTGTGAGTTAGTATGGTTGTGGGTCAGTTGCTGTCCCGTGAAGCTCTAGTGTGGATTTTTCTGACTGCAGCGAGTTTTCACTAAAGGGTATAAAGGGCATGGTAAGGATGGGCTTTCTTTTCAACTTGCGTCACATTCTTCTACTACTTTTCTGTTTTCAGTAAATGCTACGCACCTTACCCCCAGTCTTGGGGAGAGAAGGTGGATGATGATTGATGATGATGATGATGATGATGATGATGATGATGATGATAATATATATATAATATATATATATATATTATATTATATATATATATATATTATATATATATACTTATATATATAGATATTATATAATATTATATATAATAATATATGTATATATATATATATATATATATACTAAATAATAATATATATATATAACCGTATATATATATATATAAATATATACTATATATATAATATAATATATTATATATATATATATATATAAATATATTATATATATATATATAATATAATATAATATATATATATATATATATATATTTGATCGCCATGTGGAAGTTATGGTAATGTATATATTATGTATATAATTATGTTCTTTTCATATACTGAAGAGCATACTTGTTGCTCGTGTTAAATTTAACACTCCATTAAAAATGCATTAGGGTAAATTCAAGTTAAATTGACTTCGGAATGCTTCGCTATAATTTGGGAAAATATGTTTATGCATCCAATTGAGGCAAAAAAATATATTTATATAAAACAAAAAAAAATTCCCACTTTAGATGGTATTTTTTTTATTTCTTAAAAGCAGCGGATGCGGATTATATAAACTGTATTTATATTAAGGTCTGCTTAGCGAGTGTCATAAAAGAGTTATTAATTATTTTATGTTTGTACCTTAATCCGCTTGCCGTAAGCGCTGTCATCACTTGTCAGTGTTCCTTTCGCTGAGGGAACTCCAGGAGCAATTTTCTCTTGTCTGGGTGTGTGTGAATAGGTTGCAGGAATTAAAATTTGCACTTAAATTTAGATCGTTTATAGTATATACTATATATATATATATATATATACTATATTATATATAATTATATATATATTATATATATATACTATATTATATAATATATATATTTAATATATATATATATATATATATAATATATATATATATATGCTCAAGTTACAGCGATTGACAAAGCAGCCTGAAAGAAGCTGAAAGTTCTTTTCAGCCTCAGAGAGATTTTCTTTCTTCAGCACAGTTACTCCTCCAACTAAATTAGGGTTTTATTTGCCCTTGTAAGGAGTACTGTTCTCACATCTGGGGGCTTGAGGCTCCAGTCTCACACATTTTTGCCCTTGTAAGGAGTACTGTTATCACATCTGGGGGCTTGGGGCTCCAGTCTCAAACATTTTTTGGAAAGGGTTGAGTCTAAGGCTAAAAGATTAACTCTCCCCTACTTTCTAATTCTCTTGACCCTTTGTCTCTTCGATCCGATATTGGCGCTTTATCTCTTTCCTATAGTTACCTAGACGGTATGGGCTAGAGCAGGGGTTCCCAACCTTTGTTTGATTACGGACCCCCTGAGTCCTAACTTTACGTATGTGGACCCCCATAAACTCATATTTAATATTCCTAAATTAAATATTTATTTGTATTTTAGTAGAAGCTAATAATTGATCCAATCCAAATATAATATTAAAAATCTAAATTATAAATTTGAAAATTATGTGGACCCCTTGGGGGCTCATGTGGACCCGGTTGGGGAAAGCTGGGCTAGAGGGAAATTATCCACTCTCGTTGCAGCCCCTTCGTAGAACAAGTTGGCCATTGATTTCACTCGAATTTAGGGTGAAATTGACTCTCCAGGCTTGCTCGTTTTGGGGCCCCCTTCTTTCCAGCTGAATTTAATATTTCGCACTTTAAAGTCTGTATCTGCGCCTGCTTGAAAATTTTTTGTTTGGTTTGAGCTTGGGTGGGTTCTTTTCTGCCATTTTTCTCCATCCCTCCCTTGAAAGGGAAGAAAAATAACAAGTAATAATATAGTGAAAGATTAAATGCGAATACGAATGCGAATGATTTGCGTATACGAATGTACATGCGAATAATTTTTCTTAATAT
>JABUQX010019625.1:0-12500 GCA_015478945.1 Trachelipus rathkii | reverse complement strand
TTTCTTTTAATTTCCATTTTTAGGGGCCATCCTTGGGCACATTTGACTCTGTCCATCTTTGTGGTTTGCCCTTGGGGTATCTTTTAGTTAAAAAAAATAGTGAACAGTTGCAACTTTGAAACTCCCTCGGAGCGACTAGAACTTCAAAAAAGAATGTTGCACTGCCATAACTGAGGGATTTCACTCGATCATACGCTTTACCGCTAAAATTTTAAATTTTGCAAAAGAATACATATTATTTTTTAGAATTTGTATTATTTCATGAATGAAAAAATGTCTTCCTGATTAATAAAACTGTTATGTTATTTTGCCTGTAGCTCATAGTTTTTTAGTTACAGGGCATGTTGCTTTCGGGGACTCTGACCGATAAGATAATATAAGTATGATACGTGGATAGTATAAAGATATAATATAATTATATATATATATGTTATAATATATTATATTAATTTAATAATATAATATATATATACTTATATATATATTATATATATATATATTTGATATTAATTATCACTATATAGATATATATTAGATATATATAATAAGCTGATATATGGCTAATACTTGAAGGCCTATTTTGACAGGTGATTCGATATATTGATAATTATGTAACTATAATCGAGCTATAAATATATGATAGTATATATATTATATATATATATATTATACTATATATATATATAGTAATATTATAATATTTATATATTACTATATTATTTATATATAATATATACAATATATATAATATTATATAAAGCTATTCCTGAATTAAAAATTATGGAACAGTAAAAATATATATATACATTGAAATATAATATATATTTCTTCTCCTTTTCAATATTTAATTATAACGTGTGTCCGTATTTATTCGCAAATATGAATTTGGAAGATTTGTTCGAAATATGTGAAAACGATTTAAATTTTAGCTCTAACTTGCAACAATTTGTCAGTAAATACTAGAGAAAAAGCTGGTGATCAAATTGTAACATTACGCGGTGCGGAAATGTACTACAAAGAGGGAGCAAGTTTTATTGTGTATTGGTAATAGTAGAATTGTGGAGTCAAGTATACAGTTCTCCAAAAGATTATTTTTTTGAGCCAAATATTAGAATATTATATAGTGATGCTCTATTAATTATGTATTGTTTTGCTACATAAGTGAAACAAGTTTTAGCAGGGGTAGTAACTTACATTTAAATGTTAGTGATGACGCTTTCATTATCTCAGCTTAGAGGTCTTACGTTACAGCAATGATAATTCCATCTCAGGTTAAGGTCTAATCCTACGCAACGACGATCCGTCTAGATAGTCGTACTGTACGCTTCTTTAAGTGTGGGTATATAAGGTTATGGTTTAGGGACACTATGGTCTAGGATTTACGAAGCAACTGATAATCAAATCTAGGTTAGGTCTAGGTCCTACAGGCAACGGACATCCGTCTAGGATAGGTCGTAGCTGTACGCTAATTTAGTTAGAGGTTAGAGATAAGTTTCGTTAGTACACACAGATTCATATATTTAATATATAATATATATATTAATATATATTATTATATAATAATATATATATATATATATATATATATATATATATATATATACTATATAAATATATAATATATAATAGATATACGGTATCGATATATTATCGATATAATCCGAAATCGAAGGTCAGACAGAAACTTAAGTTTTACCATATATATATATAATATATATATTATAAAATATTAATAATAGTATATTTAGGATATATTATATATATATATATTATATATATATATATATATATATATATATATATATATATATATATATATATATATATATATTATATATATATATAATATATATATATATATATATATACTTAGTCATGTGGCTAAATCATTAATAAAAACTTCTAGACCATTCAAATTATTAAAAACTTAGATTACAATTGTTTCACGATGAACACATGTACTACCTTCAGTAAGTTTAAAAACTGTTGACGATATCTAATTTCGATTTATTTATAATTTCAAATTGGTTTGAATTTCTTAGATTTTTTTTACAAATTGTGGCATCTCTCTTTTTTGTTACTCATTTCGCAATAGTTTATTTTGTTTGTTCGAAGGTGTGAAGCTAATAATTAATAAATATGTTTCCTTTTCCGTATATTCTTTTCTTAATTTTTTTTTAAAATTATTTCCAAAGTATTCGGGTTCCTTCAACTAATAAATTAGAGGAAGACAAGGACGATTAAAGAGATCCAAATTTTCAAATGAAAATCATCTAATGCATGGATGTTCTTATCATTAGGATTTCGTAACAGGATTGGTAACTCCGGCTGAAAAGTCATATCAAGGGATGCTTAAAGGAGCTTGCCGCAACTTAACTTCCCCTTTTAATATATCACCTAGGGAAATTTTTCACATACCAAATGGCGACTACGGGGAAACAAATACAAAGCCAAGAAAGAGTAAAACTGAAGATAATAAAGCAAAAGAAACACAAGGTAATGGAAAAGATGAGAAATATTTTTAGCGCATGTTCTACAAAGGTTTGCATGCTGAATCTGTCGAAGACTGGGTCGCTTGCTAAATTTATCGATGTTGTGTTCCTTGTAAAGGATTTGACAAAATTGAAATAGAGATGGTTACATTTATATGTGATTATTGCGATTATTGCAAATAACATGAGAAATCATTTTAACTCGCCTTTCCCCCAATGGTGTAAGTAGTAGGGGGTGGATATTGGACTACGGTCGCTTTTACCCCATGGCCTCTTTTACCCCCTGTCCTCTTTTACCCCACCCTAAAATTTGGTCAAACCGCATTTTTTGGGCCAAATTTTTTACATGGCCTTGACCTTTTTTTGACCGCGACCTTTTTTGGCCTTGACCTTTTTGGGCCTTTCATAAGTAGAGCTTCGTATACCGATACCCTACAAGCCAAGCAGTTTGGTGTTAGGGTGGTCGACAATGGGTTATCTCGGAATTTGAAAAAGTTAAATATGACGGTTCACACACTTTTCTTGAAATACGCGTCACAGTAAAATTCAGGGTTGCGTCCCCTCTCAGCTTCTCGGGAACGAAAAAAAAAAATTCCAACGAAGGAAAATACATGGTTAATATTAGTATTGGTGGTGGCGTAAGTGGCCGGCTTTCTTAATACCAATCATTCTCCAACCTTGTTATAATACGTATGTTGTTCCCATGTGAATGACACTGCGATTATCTTGACAGTAATGATTACTTACTTTTTCTTTTAAGTGTCATGTTTTTCCGTCACGATGCATTTCACCCACACTGTTACCCCCAGTGCGAACTCCCTTGACCTGGTTGTTGGCAACCAAATTTTTTGAGAACCCAAATTTTTTGGGCAATCCCTTAATTGTGTGTTGGGCAACCAATTTTTGCAACCTTACCTTTCTTTGGCAACCCTAATTTTCGGCAACCCTAGATTTTGCAACCTTCGAAGTTGCAGGGGTGCGCCAAACGGTGCGTATAGCAACCGTTTACTCCGTACCCCACACCTAGAATTTTTTTCGACCAACCCTTGGTCTTCCATGGGTCAAATTTTGGCCCACCCTAATATTTTGGCCACCCTTTAGAGGAGCTTAGTCCTTTGATGTCTTTAAGTATTTTTTTGTATCGCTTGACCTTTTCTCAAAAGCAATTGCCAGAGATACCACTGGGTCAGATTTTGGCCCAAGCTCCATTTTGGCCACTCGTAGCCCACCCGGTCAACAATGTTCGTTCCTACTGACACGACATGTATAGAAGTCGTTACCATAGACTTGAACAGCCATACACACACAACACACACACATACACAACAACACACACACACACACACACGAACACCTATAGACACGCACACACACACACACTGAATATACACTACACCAACAACATTCACTTGAACTATACACAACATTCACACTATGGAACACTTACAATTTTACCCAATAGTAACACTTACATTACGACTTATTAGACACACGCACTGTTATCACACACACACACACACACACCACACACAACACACACATCACAACACACACAACGACACACACACATTCTCGACACAAGTTGATACATTACATTTACCATAGGACACTTACATTTACAACCCTATACAACGTCTAAACACAACTACACCCCTGGTCTGTCCATGGGTCAATTTTGTCTCACACCCTAATTTTTTGCCATCCTTAAAAAAAAAACTATAATTTTTTCGGCAGCCTATTTTTTCTGACCAACCCTTTGGCTTCCATGGACAATTTTTCGGTCACCCTTTTGTTTCCAGGGTTACAATGTTTGGCTATATGTAACTTTGGACCTTGTAGCTTTTTTGATGCCTTTGTGGTTCCCAATCACCGTAGAAGTATCTAGTGATGTCTATTAGTTGTTCTATGATGTATTCTATGAGTAGCACGGAGGCGAGTGTCCAGGTGAGTTGCAAGTGAGTAACCTATGAGTGCAATGAGTGCAAGTGAAGTAGGCCAATGAGATGCAAGTGAGTGCCACATAGGTGCCCAACGATTTTGGGCCCAAAACCCCCATTTTAAAGCTGGCCAACTGAGTGGCCACTTTTATTTTGAAGCCTTTTCTAGCCTCCCCATGAGCCTAGCAATAGCCCTAATATGGGTGATCTAACCCCTAAGTAATAAGGTCATGAGGATCGATGGTGCGTGTATATTACAAGCTGCTAGGATGGCTTCCTACTATGAGTTAGTCTTTTTCTATCACTTATAGCCTATTTATATTTAATAATGATATATAGTATATATATTAAAATATATATATATATATATACTAAATTAGAAACATATATATATTACTTGCACACAAACCTACACACATCACTATACCACTTATACACACATTCACTATGACATCTTATATACACTTATGACTCTCCATAGACACTTACATAAAACCATATACACTTACACTTACACCCACACACAAGAATTACACTTTATACACTACACACTCGATACATTTTGATGACTCATAACTTATGATTGTGCCTCAACTTTGATTGCTCCTCGTGCATTTGATGCCCAGCAATGATGCCTCAACTTATTGAAAGGTTCATCTTTGCATGACTATCTTTTGATTGACCGTCAGTGGGCTTTGATACCATCTAGTATTAATGATTCATCTTTGATGAATCATCTTTGATGGCTCATCTCACCCATACAGTCAAGAACAGAGTTAATATTAATGTCTCCCCCTAGTTCATAATTGGGACCCACAGGACGCAGCAAGCCCCCTCCACCGCAAAGGACTTGGAGGACCCCGCACCCGCCAGGTGCGACCCGTCCGCGTCACCGACTCCTGCCGCGTAACCGCCGCCGCGTGCGCCCGCAGGCGCAATTTACCGCCGCCGGTGCGCCGGCAGGCGCAATACTTCCCGCATAACGAAGAAATATATATATATAGACTACGAGTCATTCATTTTATTTCATACTTAAACATTTTAATTAAAACCATTTTCGCGAACCTAAAACAGTAACTCATTACAGACCTTATTATATTTTACTAATACTTTATTAATTTATAAATTTTAAAATTGTATGTAAGAAGAAAAAACACAAGCAGTGTCTGATATATAAACATTTTTATTTTACTACAATGTACGAAATTTTATAAAAAAACTTTACATTACATACCTTAAAGCAGTATTCAGTAAATCAATAGAGGTTTTAATCCTACATACCTAAGGGTTAGGTGATGCTATGATTATGCTTAACTCATAGTATTTACTTGCTTTTAACTTCAATAATATATTTATTTAAAATAAATTACTAGACTCTAAAACAGAAAGTTAAATCAGTAAATCAATAGATGTTGTATATCATAGCAACTAGGGGTTGATAACTTTTGTTTTACTGCACTCTTTACTGCCTTTAAACTCTAGTATTACATCTATTATACTCATATGTTTTATGCTTTAACTCAATATTTATTAAAATATACATACCTTAAATGCAGTAATCAAGTTAATTAAATCCAATAAGAGTGTGTTACATAGCAACAAGGGTTAGTATGCTTTTGTTTTTTACTGCTTTACTGTCTTTAACTCATGTTTTACTGCTTTGTAAATAATATGTTTTACTGCTTTATCTCATATATTTATTAACATTCATACCTTAAAGCAGTATTAAATCAGTAAATCAATAGAGAGGTGTTACATAGCAAGGATAGTTTATTATGCTTTTGTTTTACTGTTTTACTTGCTTTAACTCATGTTTTACTGCTCATTTTAACTCATATGATTTTAACTGCTTTAATCCATATATTTCATTAACATACATTACCTAATATAGCAGTTTAATTCAGTAAATAATAGTTAGGTGTGACCTAAAACCTAATAGTGGGATCTTATGTGAGGTATATTTTGTATCTTATCTGCGTTACTGCTTTAACTCATGTCTTTACTGCTTTAACTCATGTTTTACTGCTTTGTAACTCTCATATGTTTACTGCCTCTAACTCATAATATTTTCGAAACCATTATGTTTTTCTTTTTTTTAAGTAAACTTTTTATTATTTTATTATTATTTTTGATTTATTGTTTATTATTATTTTTATTATTTTATTATTTTATTTTATTTTTATTTATATTACATACGTTAGTGTTCATTTACTTCATGCCTATTGTTATTATTAATTAGAACACACTACTCACACACACACACACTTACACTTATTACACCACACTCACTTATGACACTTCATACACAACTCACTATGACACTATATACCACACTTTTCACTAGTGGAGACACATTAACATTTACCATAGACACCTTACATTTACACTTACACACACACACACACCACACCACACACTCACACACAGATTACTTTACACTCACACACAGATTTACTTACACACGCAGATTTACTTACACTCACACTGATTTTACTTTACACTCACACACAGATTTTACTTTACACTCACACAGATTTACTGACACTCACACACATATTTACTTACACACAACAAGATTTACTTACACACACAGATTTACTCACACCCACAAACTTACACTCACACACAGATTTATTACACACATAAACACACACACACACACTATCACGCAATCGACTCAACTTACACATATAACATAATTTATTAAAACATTCTATGTTTTTAATTAAACACGTACAGTTATATATTACTCATTCAAATATAACGAAAAATATTTCAAAGTAGCGGAAACCTTCCATGAGAGCAAGGGCTAGCTTTGAGCAAATATAGTATTATTAAACTGTTAATACTTTTTGTTTTATAAATATCAAGTTTTATAATAACAAATGTTTACTAAAATTTTATGAAATTTTATTTTTAAAAACATATTTTACGTACCTTAAGCCAATAAATCAGTTAATCAGTAAAGGTCATGCCCTAGCACCCCTCTAACACAAGGCATCGTGCCACGTTTTGTTCTATTAACTACTGGCTTTACATGCGATATCTTTAGACAGTAATAAGAGTATAAGAAAAATAGTACAATATAAGTATTCTCTGCAAACATAACATGTAATTTTTATTAAATCTTTCTAAGTTCTATATTTTAAAAAAACCATTATTCACTTACATTTATATTATCCGCTCGATGTTAATAAAAATATTTCAAAGGTTTTTAAATAATTCGGAATTTTCTTTATTATTTTTATATTATTAATATATAATACATGGACAATCCATCACGAGAAAAACACAACAAACCCCGCACTCCTTACAGATACGAAACTGACCTCTCGCGGTCAAAATGTGTTGAATAACTACTTGAGGCCTAAATTATAGGATAATCCTTTTTGTAGCCGACGACTCATCTTCAATTAAAATGCTGCATATTAAAATAAATTTGAACTGACCTTTTTCTGTAAAATGTTTCGGTGCAATTTTACTACCGTATAGGCCTTAAATTTAGCCTTAATTTAGGATAATCTTTTTGCCCCATGCTGAATTTAACGGCCTTAATTACCAGGTCACAAAAGGTAATACTCCCAGTATAGACAAGAATCCTTGTTATTATTATTAATGTGTATATAAAAATATATTACAAACTGAAACATGCTGGATCAGTAAGATCCTTTAAGCAGGTAAAGAAGGAAATGTTTTCCTACTTTTGTGATTGGTCGGATAAGATACCTGTGAGGTCTCTATATGACTCATCGTATGTGACTGGTCGAGAATTATTTTATTTCGTTCTTTTGAAATTAAACTTTGTTCTTTACCTTGTATCTTGAGCAGTGTGTTTTATTATCTTTTTAGACCCCAACTCATTTAAAAATCATAGTCATTCTAGCTGTTAAGCGGTGCACAAGTTATATGATTGATTTGTATTAAAGTGTTTTATTTTTCCAAAGCGTTTTATCTATTTACTAAATAAATAGACAATCTCTTCCATACAAATTTCACTAGAATACATTCTTCTTTATTAATTATATTTATAGTAGCTCATCACGTGAAGCAAAACGCAAGAGCGCCCGCAAGCGCGACCGGTGCGGAATCTGTCATTGATCCGTCCAGTTCGTAATATCTACTACGCGGCTCGCGAAAATATATTTCTTTATGATTACGGCCGGTTGTTATTACTTTCATACATCATTTTGTATTTAAAATATACCGTTTCTAATGATGGAATCGTTCATTTTATTTCTTACCTGGAAACATTTTTTAATTTTATTTATAGAAAATACCATTTCACTGGAAAAGAGTTTATTGAAAAACATTTAGTTTTGAAAAGAACATTTTGTTTTGTAGAAAGCAGTTTGTTTTATTTATCCTAAAGTTTATAATTCCTTGAGGGAAATAGAACAAATACTCTGGCTGTGACGTAGGCTATGTTCCTCTTTGTGGTATGCCTTTAAAATCTTATTACTTTAAGGAATGTAAAACAAGTATTTATATGCCTTAGATAGTTACACCTATATACGAGTTAGAGTTAATTGCATAGAAGTATTCCCCTTCCCTCCTTTGCAAGGTAATAGTCGTTACGGTTTTAATTTCTCTATGTATAAGTTATAAAAAAGTTGTTTAATCTAAAATTTTATTAATTAATTCTTTATTATTAATTAACATACAACAATTGTGTCACTGCCATAATAAAAACTCTTTCTACAGCAAATTAACAACATAAATGTTCAACAAAGACATGATGGTGACCAAATCTCTTTTTTAAAAAATCCTCATTATCATGCTTCCAATTATTCACTTGGCATTGCCATTACCAATTGAAAAAAAAAAATATACAATACAAGAAAAAAAAAAGAGGAAAAAGGAATCCGAAAAAAAAAAAAAAGAGGAAAAAAAAAAAAATGAAAACGAAGCAAAGAGGAAAAAAAAAAAAAAAAAATAAAATAAAAAAAAAAAAAAATGGCATAAAAAAAAAAAGAGGGAAAAAAAAAAAAAAATTTAATAAAAATAGAGGGAAAAAAAAAAAAAATTAAAAAAAAAGCTCCAGTTAGCCATGCTTTCCTTAGAGACCTACTCTAGCACCACGGTATCATCCCGAGGATGACCGAGAGCGGTATCCCCTAACAACCGCTCTGTCTGATCGTACATTATAGTTTTTATTAATATAATTATTATGCACCGATAATAACGTTTAATTTTTTTTTTAGTACAATCATTGTACAAACCGTAATTTCTCTTTATGATTTCCATATTGCGTATCATTATCATGTATACTTCCATAATTACATCGAAGTATTGTAAGTTCCATTAACCGCTTCTATATCAGATGTTGTATGCATTCGGCAACATCAAGAATATCTCCACCGTGGTTTGTAATTAACTCAACTGATATAACCAGGACTTTAATTAAACTAAATGCGCCTTTGAAAACACATGTTATAAGGGTCGTAAATTCCTTGATACAGTACACAAACTATATATACATACTGAATGACGGTGTCTCCAAAAGATATCAACCTCTAGAATGTATGCCCTACCACTTTGAAATACAACGCCTCTATTTTTCTGCGAACCGCGTAGTTATATTACGGCCGGCGGGTTTCATGCTCAGTCGGTTCCCACCGGGTTACCCGCTTGCGCGCTCTGCTGTTTTGCTTCAACTACGATCTACTATAAATCTAGTGAATAAATTATTATCTATTCTAGTGAAATTAATAATTAATTCCTCAATGTAAGTTAGTCATATTATAATAAATCATGATATGACACTTAGTAAAAATAAACACTTTTAATACAATCACATAACTTGTGCACCGCTTAAACAGCTAAAATGACTATGATTTTAAATGAGTTGGGGGTCTTAAACGATAAATAAAATACACACACTAGTCTACAATACAAAGTTTAAAATGAACAAAGTAATTTCACAAAAGACGATAAAACAATTCTCGACCAATCACATACGAGGTAAAGAGATAGGGATTACTCCGACCAATCACAAGTATGAAAACATTTCTTTCATTAACCTATGCTTAAAGTGATATCTTAACCCGGATCCCTAGCATGTTTTCAGTTGCATAGATACTTTATAATAAAATATAATGAATAACATGCTATTTCATACAATATTGATAATGGGGGGGGGTAAATGTTTTTACCTTTTTGACCTGGTATTTAGGGCTTAATAATATCAGCTAGGTAGATACAAAAGGACTTATCTATAATTTAGGCTACATTTAGGCCTAACTTAGTTCATTGCACCCAGCATTTTACAGAAAAAGTCAGTTTGAAATATATTTTGACTGGAATTAGGTGCCACTAAATCGCCCCGGGTACAAAAAGCGATTAGTCCTAATTTAGGCCTAGTAGTTATTTCCAACACATTACAGAGAGAGGTCAGTATTCGTATCTGTAAGGAGTGCGTGTTGTTGTGTTTTCTCGTGTAAAATAAATAAAATACATATATTAATAAATAATAATATTAATAAAGAAAAATCCGAATATTTATAAAAAACTTTGAAATATTTTTAGTTAAACATCGAGGGAATAATATAAATGTTAATGAATAATTGTTATTTTTAAAATTAAGAAACTTAGCAAGATTTTAATTAAAAATACATGTATATTGTTAGCAAGAAAATGCGTGCTGTTATTTATACTTAAATTACGATGGCTAAAGATGATGTAAAGCAGTAAGTTAATAGAACAAAACGTGGCATAGCTTGTAAAGGGGTGCTAGGGCTGACCTTACTGATTTTCTGATTTATTGCGTGTTAAGGTACGTGAAAATATATGTTTTTAATAAAATGTCATAATAATTATTAGTAAAAGTTATATTCTTAAAAACTTGATAGTTTATAAAACAAAAGTAATAAACCAGTTAATAATAAATTCTTTGTTCAAAGATAATGAATTATTTATTATAGAAGTTTTTTTAAGAAACTTTGAAAATAATTTTAGTTATATTTGAATGATTAATACTATTAAATGTACGGTGTTTAATTAAACATAATATTGTTCTTAAATAATATACGTTATATGTGTGTAGTGAGTGTGCGGTATGTGTGGGCATGGTGTGTGTGTGGTGTGTGTTGAGTAAATCATGTGTGGAGTGTACAGTTAAAGTGTGTGAGTGTAAACGTAAGTGGTGTGTAAGTAAATCTGTGTGTTAGTGTAAGTAAATCATTCTGTGTGAGTGTAAGTAAATCTGTGATGTGAGTGTAAGTAAATCTGTGTGAGTGTAAGTGTAAAAGTAAGTGTAAGTAATCCTGTGTGTGATGTGTAAAGTAAATCTGTGTGTGGTTGTAGTGTGTGTGTTGTAAGTGTAAATGTAAGGTCTATGGGTAAAAGTAGTGTCATAGTGAATGTGTAGATAAGTGTCATTAAGTGAATGTGGTATTAAGTGTCATATGGTGAGTGTGTGTATAGGTAATGTGTGTGTTGTGTGTTGTATGTGATTATGTGTTTCTAAATAATATATAACAATAGGAATGACGTAAATAACACTAAGTATAATAATAAAAATAAAAATAAAATAATAAAATAATAAAATAATAAAAATAATAATAAAAATAATAAAAATAATAAATAAAGAAAAAGTATTAAAACAAAATAAAAAACATAATGTTAATAAATATATGAGTTAAAGCAGTTAAACATATGAGTTAAAGCAGTAAACATGAGTTAAAGCAGTAAAAACATGAGTTAAAGCCAGTAAAAGGCTGTAACACCTCTAACTAATCCCCCCTTGGTGTTAGGTCACACCTCTATTGATTTACTTGATTTACTGCTTTAAGGATGTACTGTTAATAGCATATATTGAGTTAAGCAGTAAAACATATGAAGTTAAAGCAGTAAAAATTGAGTTAAAGCAGTTAAAACAGTAAAACAAAGCATACTAATCCCCTCTGGTGCTATGTAGCATCTCTATTTTTTTCTGAGATTTACCTAATATTCACCTTTTGTTAGTATATGGCGTTCTTTATTTCAATGTTAATAATATCTATATTGACGTTAAAAGCAGTAAAACATATTGATTAAAAGCAGTAACGATTGAGTTAAAGCGTAAGCTCAGTAA
>JABUQX010019624.1:30000-45482 GCA_015478945.1 Trachelipus rathkii | reverse complement strand
TTACTGCCTTCTGCTTTAACTCATGTTTACTGCTTTAAAACTCATATGTTTTACTCCTCTAACCATATATATATTTATTAAACATTACATACCTTAAAGCAGTAAAATCAGTAAATCAATAGAAGATGCTACATAAGTTAAAAGAGCATTCCTATTGTAGGCTTTTGTTTTACTTGTTTTACTGCTTTAACTCATGTTTTACTGCTTTAAACTCCAGTATGTTTTACTGCTTTAAACTCATATTAAGTATAACATTACATCCTTAAAGCCAGTAAATCAGATAAATCAATGAGGTGTGATGATCCTAACACCAAGGTGTGATTTATGTCCAAGTATGCCTTTTGTGTTACTGCTTTACTGCTTTAACTTCAAGGTTTTACTGCGTTTAACTCAGGTTTTTACTGATATAAAATAAAAAACTTTGAACTTTTTCTTTTCTATATTTATATAACATTATGTTTTTTATTTTGTTTTTAATACTTTTTATTTATTTTATATTATTTTTTATTTTTTTTATTATTATTTTTATTATATTATTATTATTTTTATTTTTATTTTTATTATATACTTATGTGTTATTTACGTCATGCCTATGTTATTTATATTTGAACAACACATACACACACACACAACACAATCTTACACTTATACACTGCGACTCACGTATGGACACTTATATCACACATTTCACTATGACACTTATACACACACACATTCACTATGACACTTACATTTACCCATAGACATTTACACTTACACCACACACACACAACACTTCACACACAGATTAACTTACACTCACACACGGATTTACTTACACACGCAGAATTTACTTACACTCACACAGATTTAACTACACTCACACACAGAAGACTATACACTCACACAGATTTACTTACACTCACAACAGAAGATTTACTTACACAACAGATTTACTTTACACACACAAGATTTACTTACACTCACACAAAGAAATTACTTACAACACACACACACAACACACACACCCACACACACGCACACTCACTTACACATATAACGTATAATTTATTAAAACATTTTATGTTTTTAATTAAACACGTACTTTATATTACTCATTCAAATATATAACTAAAATTATTTCAAAGTTTCTTAAAACTTCTATAATAAATCAATTATTATTATTGAACAAAGAATTTATTATTAACTGTAAATAAATTTTTGTTTTATAACTATCAAGTTTTAAAATAAAGTTTATTTTTCTTTTTCATGATATTTTTTAAAAAACATATATTTTACGTACCTTAAAGCAATAAATCAGTTAATCAGTAAGGTCAACCCCCAGCACCCCTCTACACCAAGCTATGCACGTTTTGTTCTATTGACTACTGCTTTACATCATCATCTTTAGCCAACTGTTATTGTATAAAAAAATAACAAAAAAGTTTTCCTTGGCTAACAATAACATGTATTTTTTATTAAAATCCTTTCTAAGTTTCTGATTAAAGATAACAATTATTCACTTACATTTATAGTATTCGCTCGAAAGCGAGGAACTTAAGAAATATTTCCAAAGTTTTTTAGAGATAATGCGGGCATTTGTCTCTTATTAATATTATATGAAACTGTTAATTCTATGTACATGGAGACAATCCCGTGCACGAGAAAGGCACTCCGAGCGCAACACAAGCGCAACTCACCTCAAGAGATTACGAAAACTGATCGTCATCACGAATCCCATGAGCAATAAGAATCGATGAGTAAATAGAAGAAAAGTAAACTACCCTTTACTCAAATTTTAGGATAATCCTTTTTGTAGCCCGGGCGATTTAGGCCTAATAATTCCAGTTCAAAATATATTTCAAACTGACTTTTTCGTAAAATGTTGTGCAATAACTACGTTGGCCTTTAAATTGCCTTTAAAATTAGGATACGCGCTTTTTGCCCTATCCCAGCTATTTCTAAGCTGACACTACCCAGTCAAAAGTTAATTCCAGTATAGACAAGAATCATGTTATATTATTATTTTATAAATAATATTTCAAACTGAAAACATGCTTGGATCGGTAAGATCCTATTAAGCAGGTAAGAAAGGAAAATGTTTTTCCTACTTGTTGATTGGTCCGGAGTAATCCGTATCTATATGGACCTGTATGTGAGCTTGGTTCGTTAGAATAACCTATTTATATTCGTTCTATTGTTGAAATGAACTTGAGATTCTCTTTAAAAATATGTATCGCTCTCACTCTATGTATTATCTTTTAGACCCATATCTCCATTCATAATATATCCACAACCATCATAGCTCTTTTTAGGCTGTTAAGCGGTGCTACAAGTGTACTCTTCTATACTGTAAATTATAAGGAGTGTTGTACTATCTGTACTAAGTGTATATTCATATTTATAATAGGTTAACCTCTTACATTGAGGAATAATTAATAATTTCACTAGAATAGATAATAACTAATTTCACTAGATTTATAGTATATCACGTGATAGCAAAGAACGCAAAGAGCGTCACCGCAGCTCGCGGTCAACACGGTGCTGGATCCGAAAGCGCGAGTGAACCCTGCCCGGTATCCCTGGCGTAATATGAATCTGACGCATTGCGGTCGCGAAAAACAGTACTGGAGCGGCTCCCTCATTATTGGTCAAAGTGGGTAGGGGCAACAGTCGCTAGAGGCTTGATATCTTTTGGACACCGTCCCATTCGGTATGTATAATATTAGTTCGTGTACTGTATCAAGTATATTTTACGACCTTATAACATGTGTCAAGCGCCCATTTAGTTTATTTAACAGTCCTGGTAATCAGTGTTATATTACAAACCAAGGGGATATTCTCGATGCTTGCCGAATATGCATTACAACATCTGACTATAGAAGAGGTATTAACTTACATACTTCAGATGTAATTTTGAAGTATAATGATATGATACCAATACTGGAAAACCATAAAGAGAGAAATTACGGTTTGTACAATGAGGGAAGTTTATTATGCATGTACACACATTGTGTAATTAATAATTAATATAGTAATATGTCAATAATTATTTTATGATTAAACAACTTTTTTTATAACTTATACATAGAGAAGTAGAGAAGATTAAAAACCGTAAAGACATACCTTGAAAAGGAGGGAATGGGAATAACTTCTATGCATTAACTCTACGTTCTATGTAGGTGTTTAGCTTTAAGGCATATAAAAACTTGTTTTACATTCCCTAAAGTAATAAGATCTTAAAGGCATATCACAAAGAGGAACATAGCCTACGTCACAGCCAGAGTATTTGTTCTATTTCCCTCAAGGAATTAAAACTTTAGGATAAATAAAACAACTGCTTTTCTACATTTCAATGTTCTTTTTCAAAAACTAAATGTTTTTCAAGAAACTTTTCCAGTGAAATGGTATTTTCTATAAATTAAAATTAAAATGTTCAGGAAGAAATGTAATAAATGACTCTTCGCAAATACGATACTGTAAATGTGAAATTACCCAAATGTTGACTTATTAAGTTTACAACGGCGTATCATAAGAAAATATTTTCGCGACCGCGAAGTAATATTAACGCCGGCGGTTTCATGCGTCGGTTCCGCACCGGGTCGCGCGCTTGCGGGCGCTCTTGCGTGTTGCTTCACGTGATCTACTATAATTTAGTTGCAAATTCTTAATTTCTGGAAATTAATTAATTATCCTCAATGTAAGTATTTATTTAAATATGATATACACTTTCTCTAATATTAAAACACTTGTGATACAAATCAGATAACTTTGCACCGCTATAACAGTAAAATACTAAATAATATAAAATGAGTTGGGGTAGGTCTAAAAGATAATAAAACACACCTGCTCAAATACAAGTTTTAAAGAACAAAGTATTAATTTTCAAAAAGGACGATAAAATAAATCTCGGACCAATAATACGGAGTCATATCAGAGATGGGAAGGATTACTCCGACCAATCACAAGTAAGGAAAACATTTCCTTCTTTCCTGCTCTTAAAGAATCTTACCGATCCAGCATGTTTCAGTTTGAATATATTTATTAAAAATAATAATAATAACAAGGATTCTTGTCTATACTGGAATTTACCTTTTGACCTGTATTAGGCTTAATCAGCATGGGATGACAAAAAAACTTATCCTAAATTTAGGCCCTAATTTAGGCCTAACGTAGTAATTGCACCACATTTGACAGAAAAGGTCGTTTGAATATATATTTTGACCTGGAATTAGCCTAAATCGCCCCGGCTACAAAAAGGATTATCCTAAAAATTTAGGCCTAAAGTAGTAATCTTCAAACATTTACAGAGAGAGGGTCAGTGTCGTTATCGGTAAGATGTTGCGGGTTGTTGTGTTTCTGTGATGGAAATTGTCAATGTACATAGATATAATAATAATAATAATAAGAAAATCGAATTATTTAAAAAACTTTGAAATATTTGTTAGTTAACATCGAGGGAATAATATAAATGTAAGTGAATAATTGTTTATTAAATAAGAAAACTTAGAAAGATTTTAATAAATACATGTCTATGTTAGCAGAGGAAGGAACTTAGTTGTTATTTCTTATCACTTACTTAACATGGCTAAAGATACTGTAAAGACAGTAAGTTAATAGAACAAAAAACGTGGGCAGAGCTTGATGTAGAGGAGGTGCTAGGGGACTGACCTTACTGAATTTACTGATTTATTGCTTTAAGGTACGAAAATATATGTTTTAATAAAATTCATAAAATTTTTAGTAAAAGTTATTTTTAAAATTGATATTTATAAAACAAAAAAAGTATTAGTACAGTTAATAACTAAATTCTTGTTCAAAGATTAATGATTGATTTAATTATAGAGTTTTAAGAAATTTGAATAATTTTAGTTATACTTTGAATATGCAGTAACTAACTAAATGTACGCTGTTTAATTAAAACCATAGAATGTTTTAATAAATATATACGTTATATGTGTATATGTGAAGTGTGCGTGTGTGCGTGTGGTATTTGTGTAAATGTAAATCTGTGTGTGAGTGTAAGTAAAATCTGTGTGTGAGTGTGTGGATGTAAGTAAATCTGTGTGTGTAATGTGAATATGTCTGTGTGAGTGGTAAGTAAATCTAGTGTGAGTGTACAGTAAATCTGTGTGTGAAGTGTGAGTGTAATCTGTGTGGAAGTGTAAGTAAATCTGCGTGTGTAATAAAATCTGTGTGTGAGTGTAAGTAAAATCTGTGTGTGTGATTGTGATGTGGTGTGGTGTGTGTGTGTATAGTGTCAAAATTTAAGTGTCTATGGTGTTAAAATCGTAAGTGTCCATAGTGATGTGATGTATAAGTGTCAGTACCGTCGAATGCTGTGATATTAAGTGTCATTAGTGAGTGTGTTTGTATAAAGCTGTAAGTGTGTGTGATGTGTGTGTATGTGTGTTCTAAATTATAATAACAATAGGCATGACGTAAATAACACTAAGTATAATAATAAAAATAAAAATTAAAAATATAAAAATTAATAAAATAATATTAAAATAAATAAAAATAATAATAAAGAAATAAAAAGTATTAAACAAAATAAAAACATAATGTTAATAAATATATGAGTTTTAAGCAGTAAACATATGAGTTAAAAGGCAGAAAACATGAGTAAAGCAGTTAAAACATGAGGTCTTAAAGCAGTAAACGAAACAAAAAATACTAAATCCCCCCTTGGTGTATAGGTCACACCTCTGATGGATTTACTGACTTTATGCTTTAAGGTATAGTAATGTAATAAATATACTGAGTATAAAGCAGTAAAAACATATGAGTATAAAGCCTAGTAAACATGAGATTAAGCAGAAAAAACAGTAAAACAAAAAGCATTTACGAATCCCTTTGGTGCATGTAGACATCCTATTGATTTACTGAATTTTACTGCTTTAAGGTATGAATGTTAATAAATATATGAGTTTTAAGCAGTAAAACATATGAGTTAAAGCAGTAAAAACAATGAGTTAAGCAGGTTAAACAGCAGTAAACAAAAGCTACTAACACTTATTATTATGTATCACCTTCTTATTTATTTACTGCTTAACTGCTATACGATTATGTAACTTTTCATAAATAATTTTGAGTTATAAAGCAGTAAAACATATGAGTGAAAGCCAGTAAAACATGGTCTAAAGCTGTAAGCAGTTAATAACAAAAGTATACAACCCCTGTGCTATGTAACATCCTTTCTAATTGAATTTACTGATTTACTGCTTTAAGGTATGTAATTTGAATAAATAATTAGGAGTATTAATAGCAGATAAAACATATGAGTTAAGCAGTAAAACATAGCATACTAATCCTTAGGTGTTAGGTAAACCCTCTATTGATTTAATGATATTACTGCTTTTAAGGATATGTTCCCAATTCCTTTTTAATTTTCGTAGCAGTTGTAGTTTTCTGAAGTGTTATATATCAGACACTCTGGTCTTTTTCTTCGTACATACAATTTTTAAAAAATTTATAAATTAAAAAGTATTAAGTAAAATATAAAAGATGTCTGTAATGAGTTACAGTTTTAGGTTCGCCAAATGTTTTTATAAAAAATGTTTTAAGTATGAAATAAACATGAATGACTGTAGTATATATATATATATTTTTCATTTCGTGCGGGAATATTTGCGCCTGCGGCGTAGCCTCGCGGCGCGTAACCATCGCGCCTGGGCAGCGCGCGGCGGCGGTTACGCGGCGGACGGTGACGCGGCGGGTCGCACCTGCGGGTGCGGGTCCTCCATCCTTTGCGGGAGGGGGCTTGCTGCGTCCTGTGGGTCAGCTTATGAACTAGGGAAGGCTTTAATATTAACTCTGTTCTTTGATGTAGGGTAGAGATGAACCATCAAAAGGTGATTTCACAAAGATGAATCATCATATAGATGGTATCAAAGAATGACGTCATCAAAGATGAGTCATCAAAAGATGAACCTTCAAAGTTGAGGAATCAATGCTGAGAGAACCGACAAAAAGTTTGAGGCATCAAAGTTGAGGCATACAAAATATCGAGTGTGTGAGTGGTAAGTAGTATCTTTGGTTGGTGTGAGTGTAGAGGAATTGTAGGTACTATATGGTTATTAATGTAGTGCTATGATAATGTTTTTCATGGTTGTAATTATAGAGTGTCATAGTGAATGTGATTATAAGTGAAAGATATAGTGTATGTGTGTATGAGTGTGTGTGGGTGTGTAAATATATATATATAATAACTATATATATATATATAATATATAGATTATATATAATATATATAATATATTACTATAATTATAGGCTTAAAGTGATAGAAAAAGAACTAAACTCAAGTAGAAGATACCTAGCAGCTTGTAATATTACATCCAATCGATTTCCTCATTTACCTGTATACCTAGGAGTAGACACCATATTAGGGCTATTCTAGGCTCAGGGGAGCTAGAAAAGGCTTGAAAATGGCACACAGTTGGCACTATGTGGCACTCAGTTGGCACTATGTGCACTCACTTGGCCCACTCATTGGCACTCACTTGCACTCATTGGTCACTCATTGCACTCACTTGACTCACTGGCACTCCTCCCGGGCACTCATAGAAATCATAAACATATAGAACATCACTAGATACTTCTTACGGTCTGTGATTGGGAACCATTCAAAGCCCATCAAAAAAGCTACAGGTTTCAAAAAAAGTATACGAATTGCAAAAATTGTACCCTGGAATACAAAAGGGTGACCGAAAAAATGTCCCATGGAAGACCAAAGGAGTGGTCGTGTGTTTGTACGTGTGAACAATTAAGGGATGGGCAAAAAAAATATAGGGTGGGCCAAAATTGACCATGAAGACCAAAAGGTGGTCAAGTGTTGGTGATTGTGTTTTGTACGTGATGTATAGATGTAGGAATTGTAAGTTCTATATGGTGTAAAAATGTTTAAGTATCACATGAAATGGTGTTTGTGGAGCTAAGTTATGATGTGTGTGACATGTCAGGAGGAATTATGTGAGTGTGTGTGTGGTGTGTGTGTGTTGGTGTGTGTGGTGGGTAAACGAACGGAACCGCGTGTCATAAGTGGTAAATGTGAGAAGTGTCTATGGGTAAATGTAAGCGTCATAGTGAATGTGTTGTATAATGTCATAGGAATTGTGTGTGTAAGTGTAAGTGTAGGTAGTGTGTGTGCTGTATGTGTGTGTGTGATGTGTGTGTGTGGTGTGTGTGGTGTGTGTATGTGTTGTGTGGTGTGTGTAGGTGTTCAAGTTAGGATAGATCTATACATGCGTTCAAGTTAGAAACGAAATATGTGACGGGTGGGCTACGAGTGGCCAAAAATGGCGTGAGCCAAAATTGACCCATGGTATCTGGCAAGCTTTGGAGAAAGGTCACAAGGACAAAAAAATTTAAGACATCAAAAAGGACTAGCCCCTAAAGGGTGGCCCAAAATTAGGGTGGGCCAAATTGACCCATGGAAGACCAAAAAGGGTTGGCTCCGAAAAAATGTAGGGGAGTACGATACAACGTTGCTTACGCAACGCTTTGGCGCAAACCCTTTCGTAAGGGTGCAAAAATTTAGGGTTGCCGAAAAATGAGTAGGGTTGCCAAAACAATAGGCGTTGCCAAAAATTAGGGTGCCAAAAAGCAACTAGGGGTTGCCCAAAAAAATTTGGGGTTCTCAAAAATTTGGGTTGCCCAAAAGGTCAAGGCCAAAAAGGGTCAAGGCCAAAAAAAGTCGGCGTTCAAAAAAGGTCAAGGCTGTAAAAAATCTTGACCAAAAAAATGCGGTGTTGACCAAAATCTTATTAGTGAGGAGGTGTGAGGTAAAAGAGGAACAGGGTTGGTAAAAGACGGCCATGTGTTAAGCGACGTAATCCAATTTCTAATGATAGTAATGCCAACATTCATGGCCCTTGTATTAAAAATGATTTCTCATGTATTTGCAATAATCGCAATAATAATAATCAATATAAATGTGAAACCATATCTCTATTTCATTTGTTTCAAATTCTTTTTAATATAGGAACAACAAACAACGAATAAAGTTTAGGCAGCGACCAGTTTTCGAATCAATTCATTACGAGTTGCAAACCTTTGTGGAAACATGCGTCTCATAAAAATATTATCTCGTCTTTAATCCTATTACCATTGTGTTTCTTTTGCTTTTTATCTTCAGTTGTTACTCTTTCTTGCTTTGATTTGTTTCCACGTAGCGCCATTTGGTATGTGAAAATTTCCCTAGGTGATATATGTAAAAGGGGAAGTAAGTTGCCGGCAAGAGCTCCTTTAAGCCGGTGCCTAGATATGACTTTTTCAGCCGGATTACCAATCCTGTTACGAAGATCCTCAATGATACATCAGGTGTCTTTATAGCGGGGACTAACTTTTCTCCTCATTTGACAAATTGTTACTTATCTTATAATCGTCATTGTCTTACCTCTAATTTTATTAGTTGAAGAAACGCCGCTAATACTTTGGACAATAAATTTTCCGAAAAGGTTTATTGACAAAGAATATAGTGAAAGAAAACAAGAGTTGTATTAATTAATAAGCTTATTTAATTTTCTTTACAAAAAATACTTTACTTTCAGTGGTGGTAGATGAGTAACAAAAAAAAAAAAAAAAAAAAGACAGATTTCCTGGAGAAAGTGAATGAATCAATGTAGACCAATTCAAAATTAGAAATAGACTCGAACAATAGATTCCGAAACAGTTTCTAACTTACTAACCTACAGACATTGTTCCATCAGTGACCACAATTCTACCAAGTTTTAATAATTTGATTTCCTGGTCTACAAGTTTATATTCGCATGATTTCTTCAATATCTCTTTAAACTTTTTAAAATTAGTTTAGATAGATATATCTAAGAAAAGGCTTTGTATATTCTTCATATATAATATATATATATATATTATATGACCTATCTATAATAATATATGTTATAATATATATATACACATAGTATATATATAATGTAAAATAAGAACAGAATATTACATGATTATATTTTAGTATGATAAACAACCGTATATAGTATAGTGATATAATATGATATATATTAAGATATAGATAATATATATATGGTAAAGTTAAAGGATATTAAAAGAATATTAATGTAATTTATTCGATAATATATCGATTACGATATTCTATATATATTATTATATATATATAGGGGAGCGAGAGGATATATATATATATATATTATATATATATATATATTAGAGATATATATATATATTTAATAATTTATATATATCAATATATAATATATATATATGAATCTGTGTGTACCTAACGAAACTTTATCCTAACCTTTAACTTAAAAGCCGTACAGTACGAACTATCTAGACGGATCGTCGTTGCGTAGGACCTAGAACTTAACCGAGATTGATTGTCGTTGCCGTAAACCTAGGCCTAGTGTACCTAACCAAACCTTATCATAACCTACACTTAAAAAAGCCGTAACAGTACGACCTATCAGACGGATCGTCGTTGCCGTAGATTTAGACCTAACCTAGATGGAGTTATCATTGCTATGTAAACGTAGACCTAAGGCTAGATAATGAAAAAAGCGGCATCACTAACATTTAAATAAGTTACTACCCTGCTAACTGTTTCATTAATGATACAAAAATAATAATTATAGAGCATCACTGTAGGATATTCTAATATTGCAAAAAAATAATCTTTTGGAGAAATTGTATACTTTGATATACATAGGTTTACATACAATAAAAATAAAACTTTGCTCCTCTTTTAGTAATTTCGCACTGTATGTTACACTTTTCACAAAGCTACTTTTTCTCTAGCATTTACTGAAAAATGTTGCAGTAGAGCTAAAATTGTAAAATCGGTTTTCACATATTTCGAACAAATCTTTCAAATTCATATTTTTAAATAAACGGAACACAACTTATATCGACTTATTCGAACAAAGCATAAAAATGATACGTATTATATTTCAAAATATATATATATATTTTACTGTTCCAATAATAAATATTTTAATTCCCAAATAGCTTTATATATTATTAATAGTATATATAATATATAATATATATATATTATATATATATATAATATATATATATTATATATATATTACTATAATATATATATATATATATATATTATATATCGATAGATATCGGTATCGATATATTATCAATATATCGAAATCGAAAGTCAGACAGAAACTAAGTATAGCCAATATATATAATATATATATAAGTATATATATTATCTATAAATATAATATATATTATATATATATATATATAATATATATATATATATAAATAAATATATATATATATTACTTATATACATATATATATATATATATATATATATTATATATATAGTTTCAGATTCCGAAAGCAACATGCATGTAACTAAAAAACTATGAGCTACAGGGAAAAATAAAATAACATTTTATTAGAAAGAAACATTTTTATTCATGAAATGAATAATAATAATAAAATAACGCTTTTTGAAAAATTTAAAATTTTTTAAAATGTTGGAAAAGTGTATGATAATGATCGGTTTTTGAGAAAACGAAGGAGCTCTAGCGCTCGAGGGAACGTCAAAGTTGCCTAATGTCAATTTTTTTTAACTAAAAGAGTAAGAAAAGGGCAAACCACAAAGATGGAGAGAGTCGGGTTCTCGGCTCGAACCCCCTAAAAAGAAATAAAAAGAAAAAAAATAAACATTTGTACTAGGCATATAAAAAAAACAATATTTGGCTACTCTTGCTCTCGTATCTACTACAGAAATGGACGGTTAATGAGAGCTTACGCTGAGCCAGAGCCTAGCTAGAATGTCAAAGTCTAATTGATTGCTTCTCAAATCTGTTCTTTGATTCATTTTTGAAATTGCTTGTTGAAAATAAAATGTAATTTATTTTCCTGTAACTGTTAGTAGGTTTTTTAGTTAAATAGCATATATCTTCGGGGAGGTTGGCCATATACTTATATAATAATATACTAATAGTAAATATTACGTTACTTATATATATTTCAAAGGTATTAGTGATAAGTATTAAGTATTAGTGAGTATAGTGAGTATAATAATATAGTATAATATGATACTATATATATAGTAATATATACCGATATATATGATAGATGATTTTAGATATATTAATACTATATTTATATCTGCTCTCCAACTTCCTCAAGTGAAAGAATCTAATATATAATAGATACTAATAATATGGTATAATTATATTAATAACATATATAATTTAACAAACATCAAGTCGAGTATTACAAATCTTGGAATTTCAAGTTCAAATTTTATTAAGAATTGACCGCTTATTATTTATTCTAAAGCGCAATAGCTTTCTTTAAAATTGTAAATAAAGTTGAAGGGATATTATAGAGAAAATTAATATTGCCTAAAAAATCTATATTCACATTTTAATTAATATATGGATAACAATTATATATTTTTATATTCATTCCTTATGCTCATAAACTAATGCATCATTCAATCTAGATTTCCAATATAAATAATTACAATTAAGGACACTCTTCGATGGAATAAATAATTCTAGATTCATTTAGTTTACTAGAGAAATAATACTATAGTACTTCAGCGTGGCTGCGTTTAACAATTACTAAAATATAAAAATGAAAGTCTCTCCCTATTATATATATATATATATATATATATATTATATAATACATATAGTATTATATATATTATTAGTATTATATAGTAATATATAGTAATAATATAAATATTGATTAGATCATATAAGTATATCAATCAGTAGTATAATAGCGTAACATATATACTATTCAGATATTACGATAATTAAGAGGTAGTCTAAAATATAGTATAATTATTATAGGTATTTATAATTATATATATTGTTATTATATAGATATATATTTATAATATATATAATATTATAGTATATATAGATGTACAGAAAGTTGACGATGTTTTGGCAAAATAGAGTGAATATACCAGATATAAAGATTTGTAGTAGTGATATATTAAATATATATATAATATTTATCTATATATGGAAACATAATAAACCAAAGTACTCGACAACCATTCCAACATAGTCATTCTAAATAATTGGTAATGCAATAGGGCCAAGGTTTAGCAATAATAGTAATAATTATATATAATATATGATACCATAAGGATATAGTTGTTATAATAGCCGCAAACTCTTTTTACGTTACTTTGTGAATTTTAGAAAATGACACTCACGTATACTTTTATATAAAGTATTACTATATATAGATACTAATATCGTATAGTAGAGTATATATATCCCTGCAACTATATATAGTATAATAATTATATATATACGAATAAGAGTAGGAATGGCAGGTTTACAAGCTAACAATTGTGAGCAATTAGGGTATATAAATGAATAATATAGTTAACATATTATAGTATTAACTATAGTTAAATTATAGTTAACAAGATTAGTTATAGTTCGAGAACGAATAATAGTAGTATATATAGACAATTATTTATTCCACTGCCCGTATTAATCAAGCCTACTTATCTCAAGCATTAATACTGAATGTCCATAGTAAGAAACAACTACCGATCGAACCATGGATTATGAGAGAGAGAAAGATTTTTGTTAGTATATATATATATTAGGTATAGTATATATATATATATAGTAGGTATAGTACATATACATATATAATGTAATACCTGCTCATCCCGTCAAACACTCACGAATAACAGGCTCTCCAACTCACTAGTGGGCAGAACCTCGAAGCTATTATGTCTCATCAGAGTCAAATAATGCTCAGTACATTCCACATTATAGTACTAGCGTAAGAATATACTCGACGCAAGGTATATACCCCCCAATTTACAGCCCGATCAAGTGCCAGAAATAAAAACGCATAGGGCAGGATGAAGCTGTTGAAGAGAGAAAAAATATTGAAATTAAGAGATATAGATTGTGGTCAGATTTAACCAATAGGAGCTGAAATGGTATGTAATTTATAGGATAGTGAGTAAAGATAGTGGTGTGAATACAATATTAGTATTTAGTGTATATATTATAATATATATATATAGATGAATAGTTTCATAAAATAATTGGATGGATTATACACCATTTGTGTCTAGTTGTGTGATAGAAGCACTAAGACATCTCATGGTGAGTAATCCCTGTATCAATTCTCCTTAATAACTCGTTCCATAGTTCAATATATACATCACTGACAGAATAATTATGAGCACAATTGAGTGGTATGACTCTACTCAAGGTATTTGTCTTTTTATTGAAAAGGTCATCTAGTTCTTCTTCGCAAGTTGACTAATTATATTGCATCTCGAGTCGTTTTTATTTCATGTTTCTCATTATATATAAGTGATTTATTCTATAGTTACTTACCATGTGAGTTCTCTGTCTGAGAATGGATCGACGAGGTTTCTAAGTTTGCCAGCATGATGATCACATAGTTGCCCTCACCTTCAGTTTAGTGATATAAACTTGCGTTGTGCCAAAGTCCTTACATATTATATACTGATTCACTATATCATAGATCAATTGATAAACTCTTGCGGTGGGGACAGATAAGTGGCAAATGATTTATTTATATAGTGATATAATTGAGTAAAGTTTCATTCACCTATGTAGTTCTCAAATAAAAGTTTTAATAACTGTACGGATAAATGATAATATAGGGGATTATGACTTGAACCTGTATGATCAAAGAATTAAAAGATAAATAGGTGTAATGTATAAGCTATTATATAATAGTATTTTTGAATATAGCTAATCTCAGTGTTTAGGAAGCATATATATAAAGCTAATAAACGAGCTTGAGGCTAAATAAATCGCCTAATGTTGTTTATCAAGAGTCAAATAATAAGTAATAAGTAATAAAACTGTTATTAATAATAGTCTATGTTAGGCCTCAATAAATAATAGAGATTCAATAAGCCCTACAGTTTGGGTGACCCTTATTAAAGAAAGTACTTAGAAATGCTAGATAAGAGAGTGCAAAAGTAGTATATAGACAACAAGGATGATTTCTGGTTTATGATGTTAAGACTATGAGGAAGAAGCTGATAGTGAGTTAGGAATGTTTCAGTTAGAATAGCGATTTCTCAGACCGGGAACATGATACAATTCTACAAATAAATTTCTATAACATCTTTCAAATATTATAATATCGAGTAAGTGACCATATAATCGTTCATTAGATAGAGCTACTCGAACGAGTATATGAGACCAGGGGTGAGTATATAAATAACAAGAAAATTATAGAAGAAAGACATGCTCAAACTCATGATATAAGATAGCACTTACTTATTCAGCAAAAAAAGAGCTATGATATAAATTTGGATAATGGTATTTATATAGTCCACAGGAATGTATATAATATAATATGATTAGTATACTTAATTAATATATAATATTAAATATAGTATATAATAAATAATTATAATATATATATATTATATATTATATATAATATATATTATTAATATATATATATATATATATATAATATTAATAACTTTATGACTATATAAT
>JABUQX010019624.1:17500-25000 GCA_015478945.1 Trachelipus rathkii | reverse complement strand
AATATTTAAAATATATGCTGGATGAAAAGGGAATGGATGATGCAGAATTAGTAGGAAAGTTGTGAATGGTAGGAAGGTGGCTGGTACAATTAAATCCTTGGTGGATGTAAAGGGGCTAAGTGTTGAGTGCGCTAGGGTTTTGCATGAGAGTATGTTTTACTGTGTTAATGTATAGCAGTAGTGATACTATGGTCTGGAATTAGAAGTATAGATCTAAGGTACAAAGTGTTCAGATGGACAATCTTGGTAGTGTTAGGTATGAGAAGAATTGATAAAATGAGAAATGAACGCATTAGGGAGTTGTGTGGTGTGAAGAAAGAAGTAAATGAGAGAATAAACGAGAGTACATTGGTCATATAGAAAGGATGGATGATAGTCGGTTGGTTAAGCAGATGTATAACGATGAGTGCTGGGAATCGACCAGCTGGGAGACTGAAGAAAAAGTGGATAGAGTCAGTAAAGGAATGCCTGAAGGAGAGGAATGTGAGTTTGGCAGAGGCGAGAAGAAAGGTGCATAATAGAGCGACGTTTTGTGAGGGGGGTATGGTTGTAGGCCTTGCCCAGGGGATGAATCTTACACTGACGAGATGCCACAGTGAGGGTCCGTTGCAGTGTTATGAAACCCTAGGGTGGATTTTTGTATTTGCAATGAGTTCTCACTTAAGGGTATAAAGGGGAGATAGTAGTTGAGTAAAGAGATTTTCTGCAACGATCTAAATGGTGTTTTGGATGATGTAAGTGGAGGCTTCATGATATTTGCGTTGGACAACTTGAATGGTTGAATAGAACATCGAAAGAGGGGTGGTATAACAGGTGACTTTGAGGTTGCAGGAGAAAATAAGAATGGTAGGAAGGTGGTTGATTTCTGTGAGGAGAGAGGAATGTGTGTATGTGATACATTCTTCGAATACAAGACTATCCATAAGTGTACAAGAATTGGCGTATGTAGAGATGGTGTTGAAGTGAAGAGTATGATTAATTTTGTGCTAGTGAAGATGTTGAAGAATGTGATAGATGTTAAATCAGTAAGGGGGTTGGAGGTGGGAATATATTATCATTGTTATTTTATGTAAGATTAAGTTAGTGGGAGGATGGATGGAGAGGAAAAAAAAGTGAAGAAGTGGGGAGAATTAGGAGTGAGAAGTTAAATGAACAGGGTTATAAGGAAAAGTATGTGAGTGCACTTGCAAGTATGTCAGTTGGATGTAAACAAAATGAAACTGAGTGAATCTGGACTTAAATGAAGGAAGCATTTGTGGGCTGTGGAAGAAAACCGTGTGAGTATGCTAAGGTAGGAAGAATGATAATAGTGAATAGTGGAAAGAAGAGCTGGTGCAAGTAGTTAAAAGTAAGAGACGTGTGGTTGAATATACTAAAAGTCAATAATTAGTTTCAAAAAAACGTTACATGGAAAAATATAAGGATGTAATGAGAAAGGCTAAAAGTTGTATACACGCAAGCAGAAAAGATGCGAATGAAGTTTGCCAAGGGAATGAATGGGGGATCTGCAATGGAAAGGGAAGCTGTTTTGAAAGGAAGTCAAGATCAATTGTGATTGACTGGATAAGCAAGTTGTGTAACAGGGCGTTTATGTAGGGTGTAGTTTTGGAACATTGGAGGAGAACAGTGGTAGTACCCTTGTATAAAGGTACGGGAGATAAGGGGAACTAACTTATTGAGCTTGGTAGGAAAGATAAATGCTAGAATTTTGGTTGAAAGAGGGCGTCGCGTGATCGTTTGATTGTTGAATAACAAGGTGCAATTAGAAGCAGTAGAGGATGTGTAGGTCAAATTTGTACATTAAAGGAAATAAGTGAGAAAAGGAGAAAGAGGAAATTGTATTTGGGGGACTAGCAACAAGCATATGAAAGAAATAATAGAGAAGCTCTGTGGGAGGGATTAACGATAAATGGTGTTGGTGGTAGGCTGTTGAATGAAATTAAAAGTATGTATGTTGACAGTGTAGCATGTGTAAGAATATATGGAGTGGAGAGTGAGTGGATCAATATTAATAGTGGAGTGAACAGAGAAGCGTTATATATCCATGGTTATTTAATTTATATACAGACTGTGTGATGAAAGAACTTAATGTAGGGCTTGCAAGGGAGGGCGTTAGACTGATAGAAAAATGGTAGAGAATGAAGGGTACCCTGCTTTTTGCACGAAGATGATTTGGCTCTGTGTGGTGAATCTCAAGTGAGTCTAAGAAGGTGGGTAGAGAGGTTTGGCTGGGTATGTAAAAGGACAGGGTTGAAAATAGACTAAGATAAAAGTAAGGTAATGGTGGTAGGTGAGGAGAGTTTGAGTGTTAAATTATGTTATATGACATGCAATTGGAACAAGTATCTGAGTTTAAGTACTTTGGTACTTAAGTACTTTGGATAAAAATGGAACAGATAATGCTCAGTAATGCTTAGGAAAATAAAAATACTCACTTTGATACTTTACTTTCGTTGATCAAATATTTTGAATACTTTGCCAACACATGAAAAAGTTCACAAGGGATACTATGATGACAAGATGAATTTGGAATAGCACTGGAATAAAGAAAAAAAAATCAAAATCTGTTTCCAATTTGGTTTCTATGATGCTAATGGGGAAAAATAGAAAATATTATTTTAATACATCAAATATAGGAATATAAAAAATTACGGATAAAACATTGAACATAAAAATATTAAACAAAGTTTTGATAAGTTTTAAAGGAATATTCGCTTCACCTTTCCTTCATTTTCTATTTGAGTCCCACTTATAGGCAAAGTTCTAATAAACAAAATGGGAGAAAACTACCTACAAAATCATGATAAGACCTTAAGAGCATATTAAATTTAGGAAAAACAAAAAAATATTCTAAGAGAAATATTGTGAACTATAATCAAAAGCTTATAACATTACAGTCGAGTACAGAGGTAGAAAAACTATAAGTCTGGTTAAATATGAATATATGATATGATAGGACTAAAGACTCATAAAGATAACTAAAAATAAATGAATTTTAACTAAAATTATGTCTAGTTAACTTTAGGAGAACAAACTGACTAATCTAAATAGGTGAGAAGTTGAAGCGAGGAGTTGGCACTTTTTAGCTTTTTAGTGAAGTGAAGGGTCAGAGTTTGTGTTAACTTAAGAGTCTTTATTTCATGATTAACTGATTTTGATTTTGAACAATATCTTAATCGAGAAGAATGGTAAACTTCAAATGCAAATACATGAAGGTAATTATGAAAATTTAAATCCCATGGTAAAACAATAACAAAAAATTAACAGAGAAAATGAAGAAATTTAATCATAAATAAATCAAAGCTTGAACATTGGAATATTAGAAATAAAAAAGACAGTAAGAAGCCACATGGGCCTATTGAGACTGCCCCAGTCAAGCCAACAGAACCAATCACCAAACAACATGTCCATGCAAATTCACAAAGCACCCTAGGGCTTGTCAATAACTTGCAGAGTATATACAAAGTCTAAAACATGCTCATGCAAATCCACAAAGCACCCTAGGGCTTGTCAATAACTACATAGTATACACAAAGTCTACAACTAAAAGAAAAAAAAACTATAGCTAAAATACATGCTAACCAAACTATAAACTATAATAACTTAATATTAACATGCAGTTTAACCTTAATAACTACGGTAACTAAAAACCCGCCAATTTGGTTTAGTCAAAATATACTATATGATGCCCAAACCATCCATATACCTATCCAATTCTTTCTTAAATGTTGCAAATGAGTCGTATTCAACAACCTTCTGTAGCAAACCATTCCAAAATTTAACGACTCTATTACTGAATGAATGCTTTCTTATATCAAGATGGCATGCTGTCTTCTTAATTTTCTTATCATGCTCCCTGTCTCCCGCCTCGTGCTTACTATGAAGAATTTATGGTCTTACCGTGTTATCAATAGAGTTTAAAATATTTTGTAGACTTGTATGATGTATCATGTCCCCTCTGAGAAATCGCCTTTCTACAGAAAACATTCCTAACTCCTTCAGCCTCTCCTCATAGCTCTTACCTTCAAACCCAGAAATCATTGTTGTTGCTCTACGTTGCACTCTCTCTAGCATTTCTAAGTCTTTCTTTAAATGAGGGGCCCAAATTTGTGCACAAGACTCTAATACTGGCCTAACATAGCTATTATACAGTTTACTTATAACTTTCGTGCTCTTGTAAACAACACTACGATTTATTATACCCAGCATCTTATTAGCTTTATTCTTAAAGTGCCTCCAAACACTGATTAGCTACTTTCAAATTACTGCTTATAATCACACCATAAATCTTTTTCTTGGTCCACAGACTAAAGCCAATCCCATTCATATCGTAGTAAAACTTTTATTTAAGTAACCTAGGTGAAAGAATCTTACACTTTATACTATTAAAATTCATTTGCCACTTATCTGTCCACCCAAGAAGTTTATCAAGATCATTTTGAATCTTTATACATCCTTCACTATTCCTAACTTTGGTATCTTGGTATCATCTAAACTTAGAAACTTGCATTTAAATGCCTGGTCTAAATCATTTTTATATATTTGAGGAAAAATAGTGGCCCCAGCACTGAACCCTGTGAGACAACACTCTTCACTATTTCCCATGATGAACAAGCCATTTAATATGTACACACTGTTTTCTATTCCACAACCACTCTTAATCCAACCATTGTTACCCACTGCCACCCTATACCACATTGCCAATAACTCCCTGTCATCAGCCTTATGTGGGAATCTTATCAAAAGCTTTTGCTAAAGTCTAAATATAAAATATCAACTGGATCTCATCAGTCGATGCAGTCAGTAATGTATTCCATAAATTCTAAAAGGTTTGTCTGCCATGGACTACCCTTTCTGAAACCATGCTGGGAGTCTACAATACCTGTTATCTTCAAATATTTCTCTATATGACCTTCGAGTAACTTTCCAGAACCTTTACAACAAGAATTTAAAGCAAGGCCTATAATTCCCAAATCTTCCTTACTACCCTTCTTACAAATAGGCACAACATTATGCAGTTTCCTAGTCCATCTGGTACCTCACCAAATGTTATAGATCGCTTAAAAATAAAGTACAGTGCCTTTGCAATGCTGGTACTACTCTTTTGAGAATTTCTACCATATATACCATCAGGAACCTGCAGCTTTACTTGGTCCAATATGGGTCCAGGTAAACTAATATCTTTTACCATCAAATTCAGAAATTCTGTAAGTCTATTTGTTACATGCATACCAGAACTATTAGTCTGCAAACTATTATCTAATCTTTCCTCAGTAAACATTGAAGCAAAATAAGCATTGAAAATGTTGACCAACTCCTTATCTGAACTCACCAAATTTTCCTCAATTTTAATTGGACCAATTGTCCTATTCCTACTTTTAAATTTATAAAAGCTAAAAAAAACTTCTCAGGTCCTTATTACTATTCCTTGCTAAATTAATTTCTGCCTCTCTCTTTGTTTTTCTTATTGACTGATTAAGTTTAATCCTATTTTTCCTATAATTTTCTAAATCATCCTCCCTATTACTACCCTTGAATATTTTAAAACATCTACGCTTTTCATTTATTTTCTCTCTTATCTCTCTATTCCACCAAACGGGTTTTCTCTTCACCACCCTAATGGGTTTATCTTTAAAACATACTAACAATATTCATTAAAATATGCTAAAAATGTTCCCACATGATAAAAGAGTTTTGGTCTTTCTAAGCTCTTTATCCCAGTCAGTTATACTAAGCATGTTTTGAAATTTGGTAAACTAGCCATTTCAGAAATCTAAGATATTTTCCTTATTAAATTAATGTATCCTAATCCTGTATCATATCCTCAATGCTAATGCTAAATAACTATTATAAAAGGATAAATATTAATTAATTAGTTGTGTGATATATAGCTGCAGCTTTAAGTATTTATATATATTTTTTAATTTATATAATTATAGCTGCAGTTTTCGATTATGAAAGAAACGGATTCTTTCCAGAAAAACTAATTTTTTCCTGCTTCAAATTTTTGTACAAGTGCATTATATATGCTAGTATATTAATATATAATTAAATGTTTAAACCAAACTTTTCGCATAACTAGAATCTTCTATTGCCAGGAGTCGGAAGTCAGCTTAAATATGATCAAGGTTATGGGCATTCAACCATTTAGAAGGTATGAATGAGAAGGTTTGTTGAATTAAAGGAAAAGCAATAATGATTTTTGATAAATGGTGGTGAATTTCTCTTTCAGAGAGAATATGAAATTGCTGTAGCAAAGTAATCTTTAAAAAACATTTTTAACAGGAATATTTATAATTAGAAATGCTTTAGGTTATTTATTAGTAATAATAGACAGATTAAATCTCTTAAAATAGTAAGGAGTGACAACTGGCTTAAAGTACGAAAATATACATCAAATGTACATTTGGAGAGAGCTTGCATGTAGATGTGTTTGGGCAAGCTCTTGTTGTGTATGTATGTATTTGGACCCACCCTTGCTTGGTTGGTGTATTTATTCTGCTTGAATTCAGTAGTCTGTTTTAAATATACTGCAATACTAGAATAAATTGGCTACAAGATGATATTAAGGTGGTGGAGATTGTTTCTTCATATAAAATTAATACTTAAACCTCAATTTTAATGTAATGTAATTTATATGCAATATAATGAAAAATGCATTATACTTATAGCTTTAGAATTTTTAAAATAAAAAAAATTACGACCAATTAAAAGAATACCATATAAGATATTGATCACACAGTAAAAAAAAAAAAATGTATATTTCTAATGCTAAATGAATTAAAATCCTTACCATTTTGTGTCAAAACTTCCTTTTTGTACAAATGACACAGAAGCCACCTGTGGCTCATCAGAGATTTGAATTTCATTTGCTTCTTGTTGATTAACCATATTTTTGGACTTTTGAATTTTAATTTTTGGAGACTTTCTTGAATATTCTCCTTGTTCTTCATTAACCTTACTAATTATTCTCTCGTCATTATCATCCTCCTCAGTCTTACCGTTGGTATCAATATCTCCTTCACATATTTTTGAAGTTAACCTATTATCTAAATTTTCGAAATTTTTGTTAACTTCTACAGTTTTTACTTCAGTTATGTTATTACTTTCACAATTTCTCTGTGAAAGCTTGCCTTTGTTCAAGTTACTTTCAGGAGGATTTTCATTTTCATGTTTAGTAGCAGAAAAGTTATTTACATTTTGACCATTTTCTTTATCAACATTCTGAGTGTTTTCTTTATTTATCCCCATGCTGGTTTTTGATTTACTTAATGTTTCTTCAACTGCATTACTATTTAATGTTTTATTTTCATCAACAGCCTGAGTGATGTTTCCACCATAATGCTTAAAACTGTGATCATTGTTTGTTGCAAGATTTAAATCTGCCATTTCTATATCAGAGCAAATTACATCATGTGTTTCCTTAGACTCACAAATTTGAGCCTCTTCTTCCCCATGGAGACGAGTTAATTTTAATTCCAATTCCCTTAGTTTGGGTGT
>JABUQX010019624.1:0-12500 GCA_015478945.1 Trachelipus rathkii | reverse complement strand
CTTTAAGGGAAAAAATTAAATAAACTTTTTAAAGTACAAATAAGTCATGCAATATGAAGTAATTAATCGAATGATTATTTAAAACCAAATTATCTCAGAATTGCTTCCTATTTGTGTGTGAATTAAGATTAGGCTCAGTAATAAAATTTATAATTTCAAGTCAATTGGATCAAAATTAATGAGGAACTTGCACATTTTGATGCCCTCATTATATACTCTTTATTCCCCTTCTTGTGTCATAACTGTCGTAGAAACATGCGGATTGTTTCATTTTAAAGAGAAACAAGAGTCTTTAATTAATATAGGTACTTATATTTAAAAACCTAAAGTGCAAAAATAAAAAGACTATAAGCATATAAACATTGAGAGCTTGATATACTCTTTGGGAATACTTAAGGAAAAGATTTTTTAAGAAAATAGAATATATTATGCTACTTTTTGTTCCAAATGAGAAAATAAGTGTTAAATTAAATACTTCATAGTTCAAATGAAGTCCAAATAGAGGTCAGTAAACTGATTTCTGGCAATTTTGTATCGAGCATAATTTTAATTTGGAAACATTTTTTATCATTTTACCCTATCATAGTTAGTTTAGCACATATTGTTGCACATAAACACTAAGTTTTAGTATTAAAATCTCTGATTACGTGGTGAAAAAGTTGTTTTTTTTAATATTTTATAGAAGGTTGGATATAAATTTACAATATTTCTCTAAATACAATATTTTATATTTCAAACTTTTATTACTTAACTTTATTAAAAAATCTATAACAGGATTTGAATGATTATTCTCCTTAACTCTCTTTACAGAATTATAAAAATATAAACAGATATTAGTTTCGTCAGAAATTTCATAAAATATAATTAACAGTGGTAGTTAGTGGCAGCCGTAAGCAACCTTGTGTCTTAAGGAGAAATTACATGATGATGATGTGAATGGCGCATGGAATATTAGGTGAATAAATACCTGGGAAAAGAAGAGAGGTGTTGAATATATTTAGAAAGGGAAAATTTTATATGTATGCTATGACTGAAACAAAGATGAAAGGATGTGGTGAAGACAAGTGGTGTGCTGTGAAATATGTGTGTGCTGGAGTTGAGAGGAATAAAGGGGCAGAAAAGGGGTTGCAATTCTGATGAGTGACTAGTGGCACAGAGCAATGGTGGATTTTGTTTGTATGAGCACTATTACTAGAACTCTAATGGTTAAATTTAAATTTGAGGTCAGGACATGTGCAGTTGTAACATATGGTCCATCTGAAGGTGATGTTAAGGAGAGTGTGGCTCCATCTGAAGGTGATGTTAAGGAGAGTGAGACATTCTGGGATAACCTGAATAATTTTTTATTTTTTATTTTGAGTGGATGTACATGGATCTCCACAGCACACAAGAATGGGGCTAGACCGTGTTAGCAAACTAACGACAGGGGAAATCCCTAACGAAACGAAAGAGGAACAAGGCTGAGATGGTTAGATTTTATACAAGATGTTCAGTTCCAAGAGAAAGGTAAAATACGATCACTACGAAAATGAGATGATTCGGATAAGATGTGCTGAAGGCGATGCTGAAGAGGTATAGTTAGCACGTTAGGAAAGTACTTGCTTCGAAGAGGTCGGAAGCATGCAACGGCCAATCCACAAAGAGAGATACGACAGATTGATGAGGAAACAACCGGTAGGAGCAAAATGGGAAGGTCGGGGGAACCCCCCGCGACATAAGAAATCCATGGGTGAGATTTGTATGACCAAGACGCAAACGTTTTGGAGGAGGTGAGTAGGGGCTTCAGATTGATTGTGTTGGTCGACTTGAATGTGAAGTGACAAAAAAAAAAAGGGATGTGTATAACCTGGTGACTTGGGGTTGAGGAGAGAAAATAGAATCGGTAGCGAAATGGTGAACATGATTTTGTGAAAGAAGTGGTGTAAGTAGTACATTCTTCAACCACAAGAGTATTTATAAGTACACTAGAGTTGGTGTAGGTAGAGATGGTATCGAAGTGAAAAGTATGTTGATTTTGTGCAGGTGAAGATGTTGAAGTATGTGATGGATGTTAAATCAGTGAACTGGAAGCTGGGTTGATGGAAAGTATCAGATCATTATATGCCGTTTTATGCAAGATTAAGTTAGGGGGGGGCATGGATAAAGAAACACAAAGAGATAAGAAAGGAAGTAGGGAGAATTAAGAGTGGGGAGGTTAAGTGAACAAGGTATAATAAGGGAAAAGTATATGAGAGCACTTGCCAAATAAATCGAGATGAAAACAAGATGAAACTGAACAAATCTAGGAAGCAAAGATTGAAAGAAGCACTATGTTAGGTTACTGCAAAGAGAAGCATGTGGATGTGTTGTTGGCTTTTAGTTTAAAGTAGGAAAGGATAGAATGCATAGTCAATAGTGAGTTAAGAAGAAGAAGAATGAGGAAAGCAGTATGTTAAAAAAAAAAAAAAAAAAAAAAAAAAAAAAAAAAAAAAAAAAAAAAAAAAAAAAAAAAAAAAAAAAAAAAAAAAAAAAAAAAAAAAAAGGTCAACTGACGAGGAAGCATCGAAAATTGTGATTTAGTACGCATTTTTGTTAGACCTCTGCTTTTTTAAAAAAAGAATGACGAGAGCATCGAAAGAAAGGTGTAAGGAAATATATAGAGGAAAAAAAAAAGAAAACTAAAAGTTGCATACGTACGAGGGGGGGGGAAGGTAAATGTACAGTTTGAAAGGATGAATGGGAACTTACTAGGAATAGGAATCATTTCTGGGAGGATGAATCTATGGATGGTACTTTCGTGACTGATAAAATGGATAATAGATATGAGGAGTGTGTGGAGGGAACACTTTGAAAATCTGCCAAACATTGGCAGTAGTGAAGGTGATAGTGAATGTATGAGGATTTGATGGTGCAAAAAGAAATAGGTATTTTGGGGAAGAGGTAATTAGTACGGAGAATGTAATAGACAGGGTGCAAAAGTTGAAGAATGGTAAATCTGCAGGTATAGATGGAATTACAAGTGAAATGATAAAGAATTGAGGTGAGATTGTGATGGATTGGATATGGAAGCTTTGTAACAATGCTCTTATGGAGGGTATAAATTCGAATTATTGGAGGAGAGCAGTAATAGTACCCTTATATAAGAGTAAGGGAAATAAGGGGAGCTGTAGGAACTATACGGGAATTAGTTTATTGAGTGTTGTAGGGAAGATATGTGCTGGTATTTTCGTTCAAAGAGTGAATCGAGTGACAGAGACTGCTTGTCGAAGAACAAGGTGCATTTAAAAGTAGTAGAGAATGTGCAGATCAAATCTTCACATTGAAACAAATGATTGAGAAAATGAATCTTCACATTGAAACAAATGATTGAGAAAATGAGAGAAGAATAAATTGTACTTAGGTTTCATGGACTTGCAACAGGAGTATGAGAGGATTAATAGGGATGCTCTGTGGCAGGTGTTAATGATATTTGGTGTTGGTGGTAGGCTTCTGAATGGAATCAAAAGTATGTATATTGATAGTGAAGAGGGTGTAAGAATAAATGTAGTAAAAGTGAATGGTTTAACATTAATAGTAGACTGAGGCAGGGATGTGTTATGTCCCCATTGCTATTTAAGTTGTATGTGGATGAGGTGATGAAAGAATCAGAGGTAGGGGTGGCAGGAGGAGGTGTTAAACTGATGGAAAAAGAAAGAGAGAATTCAGGGTGTCCTGCTTAATGTATGCTGATGATTTGGATTTGTGGCAAATCTGAAGAAAGGTTGAGAGGATTGGTAGAGGGGTTTGGCAGGGGGAATAAAAGGAGGGGTTGAAAATAAATGTAGATAAGAGTAAGGTGATGGTAGTCAGTGATGAGAGCCCATTGTGTGAAATCAAGTTGGATGGTGAGCAATTGGAACAAGTGTCTGAGTTTAAATATTTAGGTTATATGTTGGGATTGAAAAGGAATGGATAGGCACAAGAAGTGCAGTAGGAAAAGTTGGAATGGTCCAGGAGAGCGGAGTTGGTGCAATGATTGGTAACTCTTGTGAATACAAACGGATATAATCTCTTGAAGTCACTAGGGCAATTTTACATTTGTAGTGTGATGTTGCAGGTCTTAATGGTATATATAGTGATAGATATGGTGTGGAGATTGTATACCAGGGTATTAGATATAAGATGCCAATTGTGTCAGAGGGACAATCCTTGGGGCATGCTAGTGAATGGTGAAGACAGAATTTGATAACTAATGAGGAATGAACGTTGTTAGGAGTTGTGAGGTGTGAAAAGGCATAAATGAGAGGATGAAAGTGTGTATTAAGATGGTTTGGTCATATGGAAAGGATGGATGATAGCCAGTTGGTTAGAGCGGTAAATGTATAGTGGTGAGTGCGCTGGGAAATCGTGCTATATAGCTAGTGGCGATGTATTAAAGAAAAAAGATGGATTGCGTCAGTTAATAGGGGTGGCTGACAAAAAGGAAAAAAAGGGAAAATTGTAAGTTTGGCAGAGGTGAGAAAGGTGCATAATAGGAGTGATTGGCGGGGTTTTCGTTGAGGGGTATCATATGGTTGTGGGCCTGGACCAAGGGATGAGCACCCGACATCGGCAAGATACCACAGTGAGGGTCCAATGCACTAGTCTTGTGAAGCCACAGGGTCGATTTTTTTGACTGCACCGAGTTCTCCCTTAAGGGCTTTTCTTTTGACCTACATCATTCTCTTCAACTTACCTATTCTATTTTTGTATCACTTTACTGCGTAGAGAAGTAATACTTATTTTACTTCTATTTGATTAAGAAATATATATTATTAAGCTTTACAGTTATTATTTATTTTTTTATGAAAAATGCTGGAATTGTTTAGTTCAGCAACTTTTATGCTCTCTGCCTTAGTACCGTATGTTTATTTATTACTTTGATATTTACTGCTATATTTACTATACTTTTTTTTCGGTCACGTTAACTATTTTACTCTGTCAAGTTGAATAAAGCAATAATTTCAGTTGAAAGAAAAGATAGAGGTTGATAGTCCGAGATAAAAAAGTTTGCCAAGGCAGAGTGCAATCTATATTAACTTATAACCCATCTTTTAACAAAATATTAATCAGTAAGCCTTGTGTGCCTATTCATACAGTGTATCACCCATACCACCAGTATTATTGGTAAATAAAGTTTACTCAAATACCCCAAAATATAGGATTTAAATATTCACATGTAATTCCAAATTTTAATTTCCATTATACTATATAATATTATATATTATAATATATAATATATATATATAATATATATATATATATATATATATATATATATCATATATAATATATATAATTAATATATATATATATTATAATATATATTATATATATATAGAAAAATTTCTTTAAACGTTAACTGTAAATAAAAAATAAATACATTCTATAACATACTTCCTTATATATATACCGATATATATATATATATATATATATTATATATTAATATATATATATATATAATATATATATAATATATATAGATATAATATATAACATATAATTATATAATATATTATATATATATATATATAATATATATATTTATATATATAATATATATATATATATATTATATATATAATATATATTATATATATATTATATATATATATATATATATATATATATATATATATATAATACATATATATAGTATAAATATATATATATATATATATATTATATATATATAAGTATATATATATATATATTATATATATATATATGATAATATAACAAAGTTAACCTTTCTTTTTAAACACTTATGGAAACTAATATTGCTGAATTGTGGGTTTGAGAATTAAAAGAGAAACAACTGATTTTTTTCACCAGTTATTGGGCGCATCATTTTTTTAACGTTTTTCCTCAATATATTTCCTGCTTCTGGAAAATGACAATAATTTCTCTGAATATATAGAGCAGACTGGAAAGGAGAGTAATTTTTCTGCTAGTACTGCTATATGTTCGGGAATTTAGCTTTGCTCACTTTCCACCAATTAAGAAATCCTCTTATTTTCCCAGATATAGGAAATTGTAATATTTTAATCTGCTAAAAAGAAAACTCCAAATTTCTTAAGACATATGAAGATTTTTTGAAGAGCCACTTGGATTTTTTTCTTTTTTTTTCCTATTTTTACAACAACTTGACTCCACTGTCAACTTTCACTTCTTCTTCAAACTGTTAATAAAAACTACAAGTTAACTTATATGAACAAATTTCACATTTTTCACAATTTCGTAAATTACTTTTCTGCAATAAAGTTTATTGCTAGATAATGCTCGTTTCTGAAAAATGACTCATCTCCTGAACCTTCTTCTGTTGTTATGCTACTACTATTATCACTTTTCTTACCTTTCAATATTGCATATTTCTTACAAGCTCCATTTCTACTTCAATTCTCTTATTTCATTAGAAACTAAAGTCAGTTAGTATCTTGGGGGTCTCTAGTACAGTATTTAAAACAATTATCTTGTTTGATATATGTCTATTGATCCTTTCCCTTCCTTTTTATTTATAAATCTAAACTTTTAATGCCTCTTCAGCTCTTCTTTATTCGCGCTGTCATCCTCAGAGTTTTGAGAGATATGCTGGAGAGCTCAAATATGTGTAGATAAATGATGATTATAATTATTTTAGCCTTATTAGTTCGCGTAACCATTTCCGACTTATGACAAAAATCACTCTTAGATTATTTTTTTTTTTTCAAGTATTTGCCATTTGAATAGCAGTTCCTCAAAGCTGTAAAATGACTTGATTCTGTTCTATAGTATATAACCTTGCAGAGGTTTACTTTTCAAACATTCAATTCTTTTCAGAATCAAATATATGTGTGCTATTCCACCTTTGTATTAACATCATGGAAATTTTGGCAAATGTGGCCATTGCCAAGATGATAGGGAATGCAACTCTGTGGGATTCATCTTTCTATTTAAGTTCGAATTAACAGTTTAAACAACCTGGACCAACAAATGATTGGAAATGTTGACAAATAATTCCATTACATTTCATTATTTAAACTCACCCACTGTCCTTTGTAAAAATAAAGGCATCTCTCTTAAATAACATGGTAGTATGATAAAACAAGAAAACTCTGTGTATCCCTCCCTTGCCTAAATCAGTCCGAGTTTCATTTTCTATACATGCTCGCAAGACTCTCGAAGGAATCAAAATGGATAAAAATAGATATGTCCTAGGATTGTGTTAGAAGGAAATTTCCCAATTATTCATCGTTAATTTCAAAACTCATAAGTCGATTTTTTTAATTCACCAGATGAGAAACCTGGGAGAAATAACTTTTGCAATGGATACCAGGTCGCATTTTCTTTTTAAACTCGCTAGTAAGGCCAGCACGAGATGCAAGACCTCGAAGCAGAATAATAACATGAGTTCGTTTGCAATAACTTCATTTAACTCTCTTAACTATAGTTCATTGTCAGGTAAATGATATCTAATTACAGCCTTCAGATAACGAACTCTCATCGATACTGAACTTGAATTCTCAAATTTTCCTGTATGAAGTGGTGGGTAACATTTCTATCTACAAAATATTTTTCTCTACTAGAATAAGATATTTGTTGAAGAGGGCAATAATTCTCTATGAATCCCTTTTCTCTTTTGTGACTGTGAACAAATGGCTCGGTTACTCATTGCGACCAGAATCAATAACAATTACAAAATATTTGTGAATCTCGGGGTCATTGATATGACAAATCTTTTTTGGGGAGAAACTCTCAATCAAACCCTCACTCATTTCCACGGCATGGATCATGCCTTCTTTGGTGGTCAGGGCTTATTCCCCTTTGTAGAGAAAATATCTAGAAAAATACAAGACTCTCCCTTTTACCTATTTAAACAATTAAAGCCATGGACTCAGATTATTTTTCTCATTCAATGTAGTTTCTCCAATTTATCAGTTCATGGATGGGCGTGGCATCTACATGTACTCAAACGAAAATTTTTATGTTTTGAAATTATATTAAAATTATATTGTTTTTTACAATTTATTTATAGTTAAATGAAAGTTCATAAGAAGCACAAAATCCTGGGTTCCAGGCACGGGAATTCACCGGTCCTGGGAATTTTTTTTTTGTTGATCCGGCTAATCTCCGTCCGGCCGGAGAACTGGAAAAATCTAAGTGCTCAGTCGGTTCTACAGCACATCCACTAATACTACTCTACATATATAATAGTCAACTAATAATACATATATTTAGATACAATTGTAGCGTCTTATGTAACCATCTTAGTAGAAGACCACTTCTAAATATTATATATATATAATAGTATAATAAATAATATATATAAACATATATAATATATATAATATATAATATATATAATATGATATATACTATATAATATATATAATATATATATATATATATAATTATAATATATATATACTTATATATATATATATATAATCTATATATTACACAAAAAAAACATTATTTAAATTGTATACCAATGATATATTTAATTCAAGCACTTTTTTTTCACATTACTAATGAAAGATTTTAAAATCTTAGGTATTTTTTTTTCGTGTGATTTATTTATTCAAATGAGATTCGTAAAAAGAAAAAATATAAAAGAGAAAAATAAAAAGTTAAAAAATATTAACCAAGTGTTGACATACATATTTACTATTGGAATTTTTTCCAAATTAAGACAACAAACTGAGAAAACTCGCCCGCATGCAATCCCGATCTTGCCTGCAGTGCTCCACGAGCAGGAGACGTAGGACAATCAAGCTTTAACTTACCTCCATTTTTTACTTCGATTAACCAGCTATTGTTAATAGACAGTAGAAATGTTTAACACTATTTTTCTGCATTGGCGATAAAGAAATAGTGGCAATAAAAGTTTTTATCTTTCTATAAAAAAATTTTCTTCAATAAGTATCCAGTAAGGGCGGTCTATAGCTCCCAAATTGATAAAGTGTTATATCTTTTATTTATGCCAGCCACTTAACACAACATATGGTGTAATAACATTAATGCTTAAAGACAGGAACTCCTTTTCTTCTCTTTTGTTAGAAAGGAAACAATAACGCATGTCTTCTATGCGAAATTACGCAAGAAAGATTATCAGACGGTGGAAAGGGCATATTTTTCGTGAGATAGCACCAAAGAATGTCCAAAGTTCCTCCAAAAAACTCGTGCTTACCGAGAATAATAACTAGATTATTGCGAATCATCTAACCAATTGATCGATTTGAGCTAAAATTTTTGAAATTTTTTTTATCTTTATTCTGACCACAAAGTCCTACATTGACACTCACACAAAAATTTGAACACGCAATTCTAAGATGGATGTGTTTGGCTTGTATAATAATGAATGGGATCCCCCAAATAATAATAAAAAATAATTTGCTGTTCAACATTTATTTATTTTTTGTAATAAAAAAAAGGAACATTCATATACTACTTTTAAATTACATATTACATTCACTTTTTTTTATACTTTTGGTAAGAAAAGGGTCAGGGCTTACATAACACCCACCAAAGCTTTTTTTTTTTTTTTTTTTTTTTTTTAATATAAGGGTATAGGAATGTGTAGAAAAAGATTGCAAAAGCTCTCCCTCCAATGAAGGAAAATACAACTTGAGAACTTAGATGGCAAAATCTTGTTGTACTAAGGACAGTGTGAGGAATTAGTCAACTTTACTTAAGAGGCAGTAAGAAGAAATTAAAGAGAATCAGTAAGAAAGGTGAAATGATGAAACAAAAAATGGTAGACTTCACCATTTTAGGAAAGGCTGCATGGGTTCATCTTCCCCTTGATAGAATTATTAAATAATTAAATATTATTGCTCAGACTAATCTAAGATTCTAATATATTTCATTAAATATTTCTAATACAATTCACTAAAATTCATTAAAATAATATTTAATATAATAGATAAAAATTAATAATTATAGGCAATTTTTGCAATCCAAGCACACACAATGAAGCTCTAAAGTGTCAACATCGGTTCATACAACACAAAACTTACTTAACATCAAAGCATAATTAAAAATTACAAACTATTCTGCTAAATTTAGATTCAGATATTCATTTGGTAAATGTATATTATTTCCATTTCAGTGAATGTTGGTAAAACTTTTTAGTTAAATATTATTATATTAACTATTATTGGGACATTAACCTGCTCAATAACATCTAAAGAATAAATAATTTATAAAAACACCCTTCTTTCATCCATCTTACTAATTACAGATCAGGGTTATGTGGATGAAACTTAGGATTGCTAGGATTAAAGACTTGGGGGGTCCTTGAGTTTTGCGTTCCATTAAATTTTGGGGTAAGGAAATGCCATCAACAAAATGGTGTAAAAAAAAGTTCTTGATGTGGTGTAGAACCAATAATGAATAAGAAGTTTGTTTAGTGAGAGAAACAAGTGAATTCTGAGAAAAATCTCAAAAAAAAAAAAAAAGAAAATATATAACAGAACAGAGAAAGTTTTAAGACATATGTTTCAGAAATATTATAGTTGATTGAATGATTAACTTAGGTAAATGGTTGTAGAACCTGCTCACTAAAAAATAAAACCTGTATTTTAAATTTCATTTCCTAAGACATTTAAAAAAAATAATTGTCAAAATCGAAATTAGATGCCTCCTGTGAAAAAAGTTTCAAAAATGAAGTTGCTAACTTGGCTTTTTAAATCATTCTCAAATATAACATTTATGACAATACACATCACACCTCTTACTTTCTTTTCAAATTATTCTCAGATTTTATTATTATTATTATAATTATTATTATTATTATTATTATTATTATTATTATTATTATTATTATTATTATTATTAACTGGCTAGTGCTAATAGCATTGGATGAATAATCAAGTAAGTTAACTGTACAGTCTAACTTCAATCTGGAAATTGGGTATATGTTTGTCCATTCATCTTGGGTTCAATTCTTAGGCTTAGAATTGTATGGTAAATATCTGGAAATCTTTGTTAGGTGATGGTTATTAGATAAGTTTGATAATGAAAAAGACTCGAGTCCAAATAGGTTTTGATTGCTTCACATGCTTTTACACAGAAAAAAAAAAAAGCTTAAAATATTTATTTTTATGCCAACCTTTACTATTTATACTGTATCTAAAATGAAATATTTTCAAATTTGCAGTGAAAATTTTAAATTGACAATTAAGTCAAAAACAAAGCAATAAAATAAGTTGGTTATAAATGTTCACACGTTTTGAAGAAAATTGTTAAAATTATCTCACCTTGAACTCCACAATCCAGTTTAATGCTTGAGATTACATTTCTAACAGCAGAAACTAAAGTAGAGATTTTCGCATTTTGATTCACTGAACGTCTAGTAATTGGGGTCATACATAATGGGCATGGATACGAAGACTTTCCACTGATATGTAATCTTTCCAAGCAATCTTTGCAAAATGTGTGACCACATTTTGTTGTTAATGGGTTGTTTAACAAATCCAAGCTAAAAGAAAAGAAAATTATTTTTTACCTTTACCAGATTAGTCTCATTAAAAACATACACTGAGATAAAACACATCCTCTCCCATTTTCTAAAATCCCCTCAATATATTTACATTTAATCAATATAACCCATTAGTGGTCCACTGAAAATATGAGCTAAGTTGATAAAACTTCCATTTATTTATAACTTTTTACTCACAATTCAGAATAATATGAATAACTTTTAACTATTTCTCTTCATAAGCACATTAATTTTGACAGTAAGCTTAAAGTGAGAAATATTACAAATGTTAATTTTCCACTGTTTTTTAAATCATCACATTAGCCTTGTTTATATTATAAAATATATATATATATATATATATAATATATATATATATATATTATAATATATTATATATATATATATATATTATATATATATATATATATATAGATTATGATGGAACGATTTATAGAAGCCATCACAGAAAATGTCACTAACTGTTGTGTCAACTTGATATTTAATCAGATGCTTAGTTGTAGTCAATGTAACTGTGGTAAATTATAATATAATGCAATTAAAGCATAGTTTTTATGGCTTTAATGCACTACTTTTGTTTTAAGTTCATAAGAAAAGGTCTAAATAGAATAAAATAAATATCGTGCATTAGTGCAATATTTAAACTTTTTCTCATTCTAAGATCTTATCAGAATACAAGGCAGTGATGGACCCCTTGCCAACCTGTCTGAACAAGCTTCAGGGAGAAGACATGGCTTACGGGAGGCGAAATACAGAGGGACCAGAAGAGAGAGAGATTGGAAAGAAGAAGGATATTCAGAGGCGATTTTTTGAAGAGATGAAGTCCAATCTGGGAATCTTGAAGATTTATGGAATATTTTAAGAGAAGAGAGGAGAGAAAGAAGCATTTGGAATTGATTATGGTGCTAGAATTTCAAGAAAAAAGAAATTCGATTTTGGATTTTAAAATGTAAAATTTTAAATCATTTACATTTATTTCATTTGTAATCTGGGTTGGAGGGAGGAGCAACAAAATTTT
>JABUQX010019623.1:80000-87045 GCA_015478945.1 Trachelipus rathkii | reverse complement strand
CCTTTCTTCCGCCTCTAACAAACCCAACCCTCACATTTCTCTCACTTCAGACATTCATTCACTGGTGACTTCTTCGCCTTATGTGGAGAACCTTAACAAAAGCTTTGTATGCTGAAGTCTAAATATGGTATATAATAACAACTGGAATCTTCTCGTCAATGCAATCAGTAATGCTTTTCCATAATTGTCTAAAACGTTTGTCTGACATTACCTGCCCTTTCTAAAAAAAAGCTGGGATAATTAAAGTATCTTCTACTTCATCATATTTTATTGAATACCAAATTCAGTCACTCTTTCCAAACTTTACAACAGAGATGTTAAGCCGCCTCCCACTCCACCTTCTCTTCGCGTCTCCCAGCCGGTCCGGCTGACTGGCTATAACTTTCCCAAATTTCCTTGTTGCCTCTGCCCCTTTCCTTTATCAAACGTACTCGGCATACAATCAATATGCTGTCCTTTTAACTCCCAGCCGCGCACAGTCATGCTCGGTACCTCCCTTCCATTCACCAAATTTATAGATTGCTTAAAAATTAAAATCCAGTGCCTTTGCAGATGCTGGTGCTACTACCCCCTCCTCCTTCAGAATTCCTAATCCCCCATATATATCCATCAGGGACCATATAAATGATCATTACTTGGGTCGTTATGGTCCTTACCATCCGGTGTCTCTAAACGTAAAACATATATCATAAATATTTCCTTTTATCTCTCCCTCCAAATTCTAAATTCTTGTAAGTCTTCACACAATCTCGCTTTGCTCTCCCTACATCCACTATCTACTGGTTCAATTATCCTACCATCTTTTGCCCTATAGTTCTATACTTCATTCTCTCCCCACCATTTTGACCACAGAACTCAAAGTGCTCACCTTGAAATATGATACACTCGTTTGACCACTGCACCCCCCCCTTAGAACTTGTAATCGACACTCTCATACTTTTTCTATTCATATTCTCACTCTGAGAGACCAGTTGTGCTCCTCATTTTCTCTATATTTAAATGTTATAATAACTACTAAATAGTCATATCTTCCAGGTTCCTAAACTTACCTATTCCCCTTCTGTTAAATGTTCTTAAAACTATTTCTAGTCTACTCGCTCTTCTGCACGCACTTTGTATCTGACTTGGTTTAAAGTTCCTACATCTTCAATCTATGTTTTCACCTTGACTCCAATACGTTCTCTCATAAACTGTTCCATCTCCTCGCATTCATCCATTACCTTTTATATTTTGGAGATAAAACTTTTTGACATAGCACTCATTCCTGGCTCTTGTTTTCCATTGTATTTTCTCTCATATCATATTACAATTCATCCACTTAAACCAGGTTCTTTCTCTCACAACACCATATTTGTAGGATAAATCTACCTCTCTTTCAGAAACACACTCCTGACTTGATTACCCATATTCTTAGTCTCCAAAATTTGCACTTTAAAATGTTTAACACTCACTACACCATGATAAAATCAGTTTTGGTCTTTAAACTCTTTCTGCCCAAAAGTTCCCTAGAAGTTTATAATGTCCCTCCACTCTTAACGAACCCATCAATGTTCAAACTTACTGGTCATAAAACTACGATTATCTTTATTCTTACCCCCTCCTCAGTTTATTAATCATCATCGATTCCTGTCTCACCCACTTTACTTACACTACTCGCAAAATTTGGGTCCCAGATTATCTCGCACCATCATCTCCTTCAGAATTCGCACTTGAATCTAATAATATTATAGTCCTAATCTCCTAAATTTTCCTAAAAGATTACATCACATATATATCACGATTTTCACCTCGCACACGGTCAAAATAAAGGATTAGAGAACAATCCTCCCACTCATCTACTATATTTCGCACTATACATTCTCAGAATCCCCTTTCGACTACTTTCCTATCTCTCGCCTCGCATTTCCTCCATTTCAAACTCCCCCCTCCTATACACATTGAATCCCAAAGGGAGCCATACACAAAACCTGTCTCCTCCGCTATTAATCCTAAACCAATCACCTTGACACCATTTATTCTTAACAAACGCTTCACTACCATTCTTTCACTAATTCTTGACTCTGGCCAAGAGCGCTATTTAATATTGATTCCCATTCAGGTCTTAATCTTAGTAATCGCATACCCAAACTTTACACACTTGTACATATAGTGATCAACGTCATAAATACCCCTGTCACAGCTCATATTTCAACATCATGATAAGTGAGTTTTAATGTTACTCTTCCCTATTAACTCCTTTCATACACGATGTCTAAAACTCACACTAAAATCTACTAAGTATTACTTATTTAGCTTTTATACAGCTCGCTACTCTACCATCTATCTCTGCTTTTAAATCGCTAAATGTGATTTTTCGCACATTAACCACAGCTTGTGCTTATACCTCCTAAACGCAACCACTGTATCTTAAGTGAATTCGAATAGAGATGGGCTTCTTTTATTTTCATACTTGTTTTCTCTTTCACTTCTTTGCCGCAGTTCTCTCCATATAAAGATTGACCTAGCTCTTTTATTACCAATATTTCACCTATCAAATACACCAAATTAGTATCACAACCATTAGTAATCGCTTGCATCTAATCCGAAGAGCACATTATATAAAGTTTCACACTATTCATCTTAACTCCATGTACTAAATGACTTACCTTTTATTCCTCACTCATCTTACCTCATCATACAGCTTTAAACTTTATCTAATCCATCATAACCTAATATATACTTCGCCTCAGCTCTTCATCATTTTTCATTCCAGTAATTTCTTTTCTAATTATACTCATGCGATTTATATACCTCATTTCATCAATACTCATATTCTATCATATCTACCCATTACCTATATATTACGTGTCATCACTCCTTTCTATAATTACTAATCTAATCCCCATTATATATATAATATATATATATAATATATAAATATAATAACTATTATTCCTTCTTATTTGAGTAAACCATCAAATACCCTACAATCAAGACCAATTTCAGACTTCAAAAATTCAATTAACTGTTAATTAACAAACTCTTAATAGTATGTTCTTTTATTATCTCACTACACTCCCCTCACATCCATTATTCCATTTCATCAGCTGTTATTTCATTTATTTAATTAACTCCATATATATATTATATTTTTTAGAATACTTAAATTAATGTTTTACTAAAAATATTTTTATTCCACTTTTTGTATATTCATCTGTGATTATTATTATTATTGTAATTTATTATAAGTAAATTAAAACTAACTAAAAAACTCAAAAAGTAATATATAATGTTATATAAAGATAATAATTACTCTAATTTTATCACAATCTACAAATCAAATATAAGTGAATATCATAATAATATATATAATTTTATATTAATTAGGTAAATATTTATCTTGAGTTTTTAATGGGTTATAAGATATTTTTTTATAATTTCTAATTTTATGTAGTTTTTTTTTAGTTTAGTTGTTTCTTTATTATACTTTATTTGATATATATGATTGTTATCCGTCTTTCTTAATTATCGTTAGGAGTGGTCTTCAAATTATATCATCTTGTTTCTAAGATTTAAAATAACCGTGGTTTCATTCACATTAGCTAATTTTATGATAATATTTTTATTTTCTCACATATTATAATATACATAGAATTTAGATAGTTTGTTATCGGTCGTGGTCACATTAATTTAAAATTATATTTATTTTCTTTTCATCATAATATTTTCAATTGGGTTAATTAATTATATTATTTATTTACATTATTATTATTATTATTATTACTTTAATTATTAAGTTATTCTTATTATTATTAATTATATTATTATTATTTATATATATTATTATTATAAATTATTATTATATATTATTATTTATTTATTATTATTTTATTATTATTTAATTATTATATTATTATATATTTAATATTATATATCTATTTATACTTATATTATTATTATTATTATTTTGGTGGTGAGAGTGCAGGATTAAAAATTAAGATGAAATAAGTTTAAACATCAATAGATATTAATTAGTTCACTTATCATAATTTACTTTACGTAATGCAGACGCCTCAAATATTTGTAAATTTTATATTTTTATTTTTTATAGAGTTTATACAAGAGTAATTACATATATACTATATATATATTATATATATATATAAATAATATTATTATATCTATATATATATATATATATATTAATATTATTATAATATATTATATATATATTATATATATTTATTATATATTTCTCTAAAGTATATAGAAAATTATATATAGAGGTATAACGAAAACGGTTTATATTAATATATATATATATATATATAGCGGTAGTTGGGTTAGTTACATGTGTGTCCACGACCTTAAGTTATTCTAAATATATTTTTTCAATTTAATTATATATACATGGCTTGGAAGGTAAAGAGTTGATAAGGAAAAGTTTTGTCGAAATTATTTTTTTCAGGCGAGTCGAATAAATTTTTTTGCTCAATCGAGGAATGAGGGTGTGATATAGAATATTTATTAGAGATGATATCTATTGAGCGAGAGTTGCATCGGGCCAACCGCTGTGATAATATCGAATGGTGAGTAGAAGAAAGTGAGAAAGAAAGATAAGAATAAGCATTTAGAAATATTACTTTTTTTTTCTTTTTAGCGCTCATTATAAATTTTGTCTGTTATAACAGTATATTAATATACAATCTTGTGGTGAATCTCTTGTTAGAGAGATGTTTATTAGAGAACGAGAGATAATGTAGAAAGTTAGCAGGAGGCAATAATATTCCAACAAGTGCTGATAGTATATAAAAAGAGCAATCGAGTTTGAGTTCTGTTAAAAACACTAAAGACTATGTTATCAACAATAGATATAGAGATGTAAAGGTTTATTATAAATAGTGTTTGTAGTAAGTTGATGTCTTAGCTCCTCTCTACACTCTCACACTCGCTCTCCCACTCAACAGTACGTTGATAAAATTAATATATGTGTCTAGTTGATAATCCGAGTTTTGCCCAATTTTCTTCTGTGCACAGAGGTGTCTTAGAGTTATATAATATTATTGAGGATATTTTATATATGGATGAAATGGTGAATTATAGTATGATAATTCATATAGCATGCTGTATGTACGGAAATATGATATTGTATGATCTTGGTTTAAGGTATATAAATCTAATAGTGACTATAGTGATTATAGTCATAACTTAAATCCTTATATATTGTATAGATATGTATCACTCTGTCAATAATAATTGATTCATAATAGATAAGTAAAAAATTGTTCACGCTGTTGTTGTTTTTGATAAGGGTTTCAAATGTTTTAAAAAATAATTAACTGTTAATTTATTTGAAAGTATTTCATGTATGTATTTGGCAAATCTATATTTTTTGGCAATCTGGATTAAGTTAAGTATATGAATACTACTAAGTTTTAATTACATAAATGTTAGTCTTCAGATAATGTGACAAATTCTTAGGTAGGTTTATGGTTATGTAGATATGATATATTGATGAGAAAGAACTTTATATTAAGATTTAAATGAGGTAACTCAGAATAACAGTTGTAGGTATCGAGTTTGTATGATGATTAGGATAAGTAAAGGGTGGTAAACGGAGAGAATAAATGAAAAGTATGTATATATATCCATATAATATATAATTGAGATTGATAGGTTTGTCTATTAGTGCAATAGGTTGGAATGATAGTTAATACATGTATGAACTTTAAAGCGATAATATATATATATATAATATATATGTATGAGTGTATTTGCTGGATCGACTGAGTCTTCATGGCAAGATGTCTTCTAGAATAAAATGAATAAGGATTATTATAATATAGATAAAATTTATATATATATAATATTATGAGATAATATTAGTACCTGAAGGAAGGAATTAGTTAATAGTTTTTAGTCCAGAAGGTCTAGAAGAAGGAGTAGAGCATTATTAAAGGAGTCGAATTGGCTGTAAAGGTTTTTGTGATAGGTGTACGGTAGTAGGGATAGTATGTTTTGGTATAAACCATACTACTGGGCCTATCAAGTGAATGAACCCTTGACATATATATTGACTGAAGATGCACATATGTGGTAAGTAGTAGTTTATCATCATTAACGTCAGATATCCTGTAGAAACCTCTACTGGTGATAGTGTATTTTTTCCTGATACTAGTATAGTGAGGCTAGGGTATATCACCAACTTTGGTCGGAGTATTATAACGGGGTGGTATATAGTATATGTATATGCTGGGCCTTTAATTCTTCTTAAGTTCCCTCATATTCTTGTATCACTTATACTCCTAATAATTCTCCTATATTCTTCTAAGGTCCTTTATAACTTCCAGCTTACTCATGGGAAATTAGGTAAGGTGGGTGATGATATCTATATAACTATTAAATATTTAATAATATTTATATATATATAATATATATCTTTTTAATTAAATATTAATATCTAGTATTGACTAAATTATTTCTAATATATACGAAAACATAGTTTTTAAGGTTAAGGAATAATTTTAACCCGGGTACCAGATGAGTAGTAATAAATCAGCCATATGAAAGTAGTAAATCATTTTAAGCTTACCCTATGTAAGATTGCGTTTCTTGTCATTTTTTTTTGTATATCCAGACATAACCAAGATATATAATTTATATTAATTTTAGGCCACGTGATGTTATGCCGAGGGATAAGCGTTTGGTATATAGTCATACCGCATACCCAGTCACGTTCACTGCTCCATGCGTGTATCCTACCCTAGAACGGTATATATCTTATAATTATATAAAAAAATAAAAAAAAAAATGTTTGATAGTGCGTTACATTCTACCCCCTCTAGTTTCAGCAGATATTTCTTTACGTTAATACAAATTCTATCAAATATATAAGAGTTGAAATATCGTGTCGGCACACTTAAGTCCTATACTTTTTACAAAGCCTAGGTGTAGAGCCATCAAATACAAATAATATATAGATGCTATTATTCTTTTTCAGACTAACATCACTTTTGTTAACTCAATGAATTAACTTATATTTGAAAATTCACCCACATTATAAAGA